>CATIWK010375740.1:0-29580 GCA_949634005.1 Mallotus japonicus
TTTTTTTAATTATTTATCACTTTTATATATCTAATGCTTTCTCTGTTTCTAAATAATTAACGTTTTAGGAGTTTATTTTTGTTCCTAAATAATTAACGTTTTAAGTTATCAATGCATTTTAACTACTTTTTCTTTATTTCACCCTTATTTAATATAAGAGAATTAATTGAATAGATATCTATTTCTTTTGGAACTCTATACAAAACTAATAATTGATTGAGAGAATTATTATAAGGGTAATATAGTATTTTATACATATATTAAATATATTCATTAATTTATATGAAAAATCCTTAAACGACAATTATTTAGGAATAGAGTGAGTATAACATTAATTTTTTCTTTCCTATTTTATCCTTGTGTTAACCTTATCTATATTATTTTTACAGCAATAAGTAATAAAGTTTAAATATATTTAGGGAAAGGTAATTTAGCCTCATTTAACTATTTTTTTATAATTAAACCTATTAAATATTTTATTAATTCAAGTGAAATACTAAAAAAAATAATAATTAGTTTGAAACAGAGTAAGTAATAATTGGTTAAAGAAATTATTATAAATAATAGTATAGTATTTTATATATATATTAATTATATTTTTTTAATTTAAATATATAATCTTTAAATGACAATTAAATTGCACAGAGGGAGTAATTTTTATCCAATATCATAAATTTCCGTCATTCATAAATGGAAATAAATGCATCAATGATTACAAAATGAATTATAAAAATTGACACAAGTTGAACCGCATGGTGTCAAGTCTGCCACTGGTAATAGATATTAGATAAATATCATAATATATATATATATATATTCGGTGTAATCACCAATTGTTGTAGCTAGTAATGACAATATGCAGCGTCCTGTTTAAGAAATAGCTCACCATTTTTGTCAGGCTCAGAAAGGAGAGTTCCAATGTGCAAAACATATGATTGTTTTTAAGAAAATCACACGGTCTATCATAAACTTTGGGCAATTAATTCAAATCTTATTTTAAAATTTAGGGATAATAATTTCATAAGTCCTAAAAGTTAGGCTGTTTTTTTAATTAAATCCTATAAATTTCAAATGTTTCAATTAAGTTCATTAACTTTTAAAAACTTACACCGTTAGTCCTAGGCTGTTAAACTTAACGGAACTGATGACGTGCCATCCATGTGGGTCAGCTTATTGCCACATCAGCAGCCACCTAATCTTCTCTTTTTGGCATATGGGACCCACCATTTTATTTATTTAATGCATTAAACTAAAAATCAATCATAAAAAACTAAAAAAAACTAAAAATCAATCATCAAAATAAAAAGATTAAAAAAAATCCTTTACTATTACCATCTCTAGTCTCTACTTCACCCACCAAACACCCACAGCTAAGACCTCTTAACCAGCAGTGACTCGTTCAACAAAAAAAAAAAAGAGAGAAACCAAGTGAAGAAAGGAAGCACGAGAAGCGGGATTGGCAGCAGTCTCTGATGGCGATTTAGCTTGCATGTAGAAGAAGAAGGATTCTGGTTACTTGATTTTCCTCTAGGAACGAGCAGCTGTAATTTCTATGTATTGGAGTCGAAGATCACTAGAATCGGAAGCAAGCAAAAAAAAAAAAGCAAAGGGGAACCAACACAGATGGGGATCGGTTGAAAATTGGGTAAGTAAAGGAGGTAGAAACACCAAATGATTTTAGGAACTGATTCAAAATAAGGAATAGCTTTAAATCAAATGGCATGCATAGCTTAAATGGAGATGTGGACATGGAGGTAAATGGGAAACAAGTTCCACATAAATCAGTGCCCAAAACTGAATTCATATTTGAGATTGCATGTAGATGGCTCAACACTTAGAGCATAAATTGAAAGTTGGAGAGAGAGAGGGAGAGCAGTATTGGGCGATCGATTGGTGAGTGAATTCCCATCTTTTTTCTTTCAGAAAATTTTGTTTCAAAAAATTTTTATTGTTTTGCTCAAAATTTTATTTCTTGTTAACCTGGAAACAATTGTTTTTGGGGTAGATTACCTGTACATGATTGAATTTGCTGATTGACGGTGGATCAAAATCTTTTTCTTTATTTGTTCTTGTCCTTGGTGTGGCTCAAAATCTTTTGTCTTGCTTTTTTGGATTATTGAGTGTATGATAATCACATCCTCTGTTTCTTGGTTTTGAACGGCTGATTCTGATTTTTGCTCATGTGGGTCATCCTTGATCAGGTTAAAAAGACTTTTCTTCAAGTGTGGTGTTAAATGAGTTTACGTGAATAGGAGTTTCTCTTTTGATGTTGGAATTCTTTACTGTTTGCGTTTTTTTAGGTGTGGAATATTCTTTCATCCATGGATATTGTAATCGCTACAGTTCTCTTTCAGTTGTGAGTGATTTTGGCAACTCTGATCTTCTTCATTTTCTTTTTGATTATGCACTAAATTCTACTGATTTTAGGGTAGTGATGTTATTAATGAGAATGGTGGTATTGGGTGGTGGTGGTGGTGGTTTTCGGCGGTGGTGGTTTTCATTGTGGTGGTGGTGCTTTTTAGGTGGTAATGGTGGTGTAGCTAGGTAGTACACAGAGAAAGAGAAAAGGGCAATTTAAATAAACCTCTGAACCCTTCGCTTCCAGTTCCCTTTTCAAGAGGGCTGTTACCGGTAATAGTCCTCTTTGCTTCTTTTTCTTGTTATTTTCTTTATTAAATATTACTTGTTTGGCTAGTAGCTCTAAGAGGTTGTCCCTCCCTTTTGGTGTTTTGGGGTTTTGCTCTCCTATGGTTGGAGTTTGTTTATATCTCGATCTTCAAATGGAATTTTCTTCACCTTTTGATGCAGAATATTGGCTCAGGCATCTGTTGGTTGCAAAATTCTGCAGGTGATTGGCTTTCTCTCTAGTCTTCTAATGAGCCCTTTAACAGGCATGTTCATCAAGATACTTTTCAAGATCTCCGCTAGCTGGAGTCGAGTTTCTCATATATCCACTGAACGATTTGTTCTTTATATGGATATCAGTGTTTGGTTTGCCATTTCTTGGCAAATTGCTGTGTTTTTCTTTGGGAAGGTTTTTCCTTCTTGTCCAATCACCGCTTATGAGGTGAAGCTGAGTTCTAATCTTGATATGGTTTTAGGGTACAGTCCTCTTGATCTTAACAGTAGCTGTAATAATTTACTATACTCTTTATCTTATAAATGAAATTACTACTTTAGTTGGCCAAAAAAAAAAAAAGATGGTGGGTATCATATGCCAAAAAGAGAAGATTAGGTGGCTGCTGATGTGGCAATAAGCTGACCCACATGGATGACACGTCATCAGTTCCGTTAGGTTTAACAGCTTAGGACTAACCATGCAAGTTTTTAAAAGTTAATGAACTCAATTGAAACATTTGAAACTTATAAGACTTAATTGAAAAAACAGCTTAACTTTTAAGACTTATGAAGTCATTATGCCTAAAAATTATTTCAATTTACTTCTTTAATATTATATATTATATTAATTTTATCATTCTTCAATACAAACATGTGTATGTATATAAATGAAATTATAACCATTAGATTCATGCTTATTTAATAATAGTCATTGATGTAAATTATGAGCATTGATATACAAGAATAATTAATGATTGTAATTAAATAAAAAGTAATCTGACGATTTTAATTTTGTTTGTATAGATACAAACGTTTGTACCATAGCAAGAGCCTCTAATTTTATGTGAAAGATCTAATTGTATTTTTAAATAAAATTACTTTTAAGTCCTATAAAATAAATTTAATACTTAAATTTCTTTTATCTTTTTTTCCTATAAAAAATAAAATGTAAGATGTTTTTAAATTTTAATTTTATCACTCCTAACATAAATTTAAAAATTAATCTATAAATATTTTCATGAATTTTTAATTTTTCATTAAAATGTTAAATTTTAACTATTTTAAAATTTACTTCTCAACTTTCAATCACATTATTTAAAAATTTTACCAATAGAGATAAAATAAAAAAAGTAATAGATAAAAAAAGAGAGAATTTAAAACATTAAAATTATTAGTCAATAATATAAAAAATATTTAATTTTTTGAAAAAGTATTACAAAATTAAAAAATTAATTTTTATTTATAGTAATGGTTAAAAGTAGTTATTTTATTTATTTATTTGTTAGTATTAGTCTATATAATAAATTGATTTACAAGTTATCATTGTTTTTTATTATTTTGTATTGATACATAAAAAGTTAAAATTTTACATTAAGATTTAAAAATTCATTTTTAAATTTATTTCGAAAATATTTCAAAAAATTAAATAACTGTCAAATTTATTTTGTAGAAATTTAAAAGTAATTTCTAAAATTACAATTAAATCATTTAAATAAAATTGAATAAAATTAACATAATTTATAAAATTGAAAAAGTAAATTGAAATGACTTTTAAAGTAAAATTTAATTGATAATTGACCTAAAGTTGAGACTTGTTTTTAATAAAGCCAACTAACCCACCCATACAAGAAAAAAACTCACAAAGAGAAACTTTGCTATACCTAAAACACCATTGTTTATTACAGAAAAATTTGGACAATTAAGCCAAAAGTAATGCACTAACCAAATCAGCTATGACAACTAAAAGTATTTTTCTGACAAAAAAGACTTTCCAGAGGAAAAAAAAAAAACCCTTCTTCCATTTTCTGACAGAAGACCTTAGGTAAAACTGGAACCTCTGCTGAGAATTTAATGGCAATTAAACTGTGCATATTCGTATAACAAGAAAGGTTAACGAAAATATATATATATATTGCACTTCTCTTCTTCATCTTTATTAGATCACAGTTCTCTGCTTGGGTATATACTTTAACTTAAAACCTTTCTCTGTCTTTGTTCTGAACCTGCCTTTAGCAGCACCGCTGGTTGAAGATTCATGCACCCCAACCAACTGATGATTCTCTGCATTGCCATGCAGGCTGCAATTTTTAATATCTGATGATTGAGCTACATCTACTATACCGTCACTTTGAATCTCCATGCATTCCAAGTCTGGAGATAGAACCAATTTGACATGCTCGGCCGCAATGGCCTCCTTCCACCCTGTATGATAAGAGAGCCAACCAAAAATTATGAGCATATAAATGGAAGAAGACAATGATATATATATATATATATAAAGGACCATCATGATTAATATTAAACTTACTCTCCATAAGAAACGCTTTTGCAGCTTGGGATGAGAGCTGCAAGCCTCCTGGACGTGGAATCTCGGGCAGGATTGGAGAACTATCCCCTGTTCCGACATAATTATCATCCACAGAACCTAAACTTAGACAGTTTTCACCGGATTGATTATGACGACCACCAGTGAGCACATCAACTTGAGCTTCTCTATCACCATTTTCAACTAGCATTGGACTTTTGACTCCATTTCTACTCACAGGCCTCCAAAGCTTTATTATTGACCGATTTGAGCTACACTGAGAAGAATCAGGTCTATTGTGCTTGTCCTGAACATTATTTTTCTTTGGCACTTGATGCTCTGACAGACAATCATCTCTAGCCTCATCAAAGCTGCTGCCCTCCTGTTGGCAGCAGTTCCCAAGTGTAACAGATATTGAACCAATCAGAACCTCATGCCTCTTACTGTGATCTGGTTGGCTTATTGCTTCTTTATGTATTTTAGTTTTCAAAGCATCTCCATTATGACCCACTTTAGGTTTTCGCCTCCATTTTCTGTTGCCATTGATTGCAGGCACTGATTTGAAGTCCCTATGATTCCCATGGTTATGTACAGTGCCAAATTTTGAAGCTTGAGAATCGTAACTTGTATGGAAACCATTCGGGATATGATTCCACTGTGATTTTGGAGACAAGTGCCACCAAGAAACCATGCGTCTACGACTGCGACTGCTTCTTCGTGATGTCTGACGTTCGACAATATGACTAGAGCCAGGTTCACTGTTTCCACTGCCAGACCCTGCCTGAATTTCCAAATCCACATCTTCATCCATGCTTGGAAGAGATGAAGGAAGGTGAGTTGGCAGTGCATCCAGACCATGCAGATCAGAATCAGATGCAGTCAGCAGACAGGGTTGCTCAGCTGAAAGGACAGCGTCCACAGTGTCATCAATCCGCTCCATAAGATCTGCCGGCCTTAGCTCCTTGGCTTTCTGTTCTTTCTGCCTGAGCTTTTTCAGCCTCTTCCTCTCCAGAAGCTCAGCTTGTCTGCAGACATATGAGACAAATTTAAGTAAAAAATGCTCAGGCAAGTAAATTAAAGGTTATACTTTCTTCACAAATGAGACTCTGCATTGACAAAAAAAATTTAAAGGCGTCAAGCAGTTGCAAGAAGATATTCAGCATTGTAGCATTCAAGCAGCACTGCAAAGAACAACCCACCCCAGAAGAGTTCAAGAACAGTATTTATGTTCTGCACAACATGAGTTTGGAAGGCGCTAATAAAAAAGGAGTAACATGCTTGAGAATTTTAGGGTGCTCCGTGTTCTGTGGATCTTCCTAACACTAATGCTTCAGAAAAATCCTAGTGAATTATGGGTAACCTCATCTGTGACCTCAAATTCAAATGCATATTTTCTACATCAGTGTTAGTTCTCTCTCTCTACACAGACAAACACAGAAACATGCATGCACTATATATATATAGATATATAGTGGAACATAGAAAGAATACAAAGCATTTAGGCGAAAATCAATCTTCACAGTTCCAATGCAATCAAGAGTGTTCACCACCTTCCATGGAAAATAGAAATGCCTCTGGTTCTACCCATAAACTAACCTAACACGAGCAGATTCTACCCAATATTAACATTCACCCAAAGTGAAGTCTCAAAGCATCACATATGATGTTCATCAAGAAAGAGCAAATACAGAATTGGCAAATATCAAAATCACTAATGAAAAAGGCCAAACACCAACTAAACATACACACCTTCTCTGTGCAGCTTCTTCCTCCTCCACAAGCAACTTTTGGCATCTTAGAGCTTCAGCATCCTTGTCGACAAGCCATCCGTTAACCTGAATACACAAACATGAATTAATCATGAAACATGCTGATAGTTCTAACAGCCTTTAAAATTAAGATCAAGTACAGTTATCATGGTCTGCAAAAACTGCAGGAACAATTCATAATAGCACATTTATGAGCATTTTTCCAAAGAAATGTCATTGGGAGTCTAAGGCAATAAAAGAATATAATCTTTAAATAATGAAAAAAAAAAGTTACCAATTTCTGTTCCACCAGAAAGCTGGTACAAGCAACTAAATTCTTTGTTTCAAGGCCAATCTTCCCAGCCTCCCCATCAAATATATATTTTTGCATTGATACAGCTGTTCCGCTGAGGAATGTTTTTTCACTTGCATCATCAAGGATGCTGAATAGTTCCACAGAAGACAAAGGAAACCTAGAAGGCCTAGCTTGGATAATATCCTGAGACGAATTAATATGTCATATGCTTAGTATAAAGAATATTCCGTTGAAAAAACATATTACATGTAGAAGATAAAAGAAGGATCAAACAAGTTGTCTTACCAAAAGGACAGAACCAGCTCTCAAGCAATATTGTGGAAGGGAAGAAAAGCCTGGTTTCCGAATGAGTGCCGTCAATGACTTCACAATTGAAGACCCTGGAACTTCCTAGTAGGTAATTATAAAAAGTAGAAAATGTTTATGCAATAGTTGGAAACAGGAAAGAACTATATACTGAATATTTGTGCCAGTGCCTTTGATAATGATGAAAAATCAACCATCCTATATGGGTGCTACATTCTCTCAGAGCTGTAGATACAGAAGAAAAATCAGGAGAAACTCCTAATGCCATATGAGGATTAGCAGCAGATAAGAATATTGAAAAACAAAGCAATTGAGTTTGGTGCTAAAAATCAATAAGCAATAGAAAGTAAGACTATTTTTGTGTCGGGACCGTATACATACATTGGGAGAACAAAACTAGAAAGAAAAACATTTGGAAAAAATTAATTATATTGCAGCTGAAATAAGTAGAACTGGGGAATGAATACTAGTTTCTGATATACTTGAAAGTTTTACTCAAACAAACAGATGTGCTAGGTTGGTAACAAAGTAAATTACCTCCAATGCCACATCCTTAAAAGACAAAAGCTCCTTTGCCTCATCATCAGAGAGCTGCAAAACCACAAGCCCATGAGCATGATAACAAAAAAGCAAGGTCTGCAATCAAACCTCCAGACGGAAAAAACAAATTCACCTTGTCCCAAAAGGCTCCCAAGAGCTCCCTATTTTTAGCGGAGTCCTAGAAAAATGTAAAAAGCAAGAAGTTGTTAAAGAAGCAACTACTACTAAACCATGTCAAGATTGACAAAGCTTGAAATCAAGCAAGCATCTGTTAGGCAGATTTTGAAGTTTCAAAATGCTTGAAAAAGAAATAAATCTACGAACAAAAATAAATGTACATAATGAGCTAGAAAGGAAACCTTATCAAGCTTTTTCAATCGATGGTGTACACGGATGTGTCTTCTGTAGTTAATGGATGAACAAAACTCTCGGGAACACTTATCACACTTTTGCATCTGCACTTTCAAAGGAGTCAACAAAGGCCAGCCCGGGAGATCTGGAAGAAGGAGAGTTGTGAAATCAAATGCATGGGTTCAACATCCAATAAAGCCAAATCATAACCATGACCCAGGACCCACTAATTATGAATGATGTGCAAATTTTTTTATGCACTCAGTGTAAACAAGGCTATTATGCCACAGTAATTTTGGGCTGCATCATCTGTTCAGAGGCAGTCTTTGTTTCCTTTACAGAAAGGCCACCAATAATAAGACAGCAACACAATTACTTACCCCCACTAAACCCCTGGATGCACATGAACTGAGAACTGTTCTTGAAATAATGTCCATTCATTTCTAACAGATGTATGATTTAGAATCACTGCAAATATAGCAAGTACCTTGCTGATCTAAAGCATGGAGTAATTGGAACCACTGCACTGGGCTATCGCCAGCCCTTGAGAAAGAAAGAGAGGACTCTTTTCCAATTGTTTGCCTTATAACAGTGTCTAGGGAATCATGTCCCTCCTCTGTTTTCATCACATCTGTATTGCTGGTGGCCTTGAGTTTTGGAACTGGCATTTATGCACAGAAAAACCACAGCCAGTGACTCGCTGAAAGACACTGCATAAAAGACCAATACTTATATTCAAATCCTACAAACAAGCACCAAACGTATGTACAAATAATAATGTACTCACTCCCTCTCTCCCCTTCCATATATGTCAGTGGAAATTTTTTTAAAAAAAATCAATTGTACATCGTACATTGAAAAAGAAAAATCATGTAAACACAGTCCATTTTGCAGCAGAGAAAACAGAGAAACATTAGCCAGCCTATCTCCTAAGACATCAAACTTCCAATGTTAGTACATGCACCAAAAAAACAACCTAAAAAATTCTGGGTTTTGTATGTTATAGATTCAATGAGTCTGATGGTATATCTTCACAGAATAATATAAGCTCTTTGTTCATATAAGTTAAAATGCACAAACACACAAATCTATGGCTATTATCTCTGTTACATTTAGCTTCAAAAAACAAAGTGAAAACAAATTTCAATATTTAAAAAAGAATAATAATAAAAAAAAAAACCTCTACAATAATGCCCAGAATTACTAATTCTACACATAAATCACATATAATAGTTGAAATTTAGGTAAAAAAGAGTAGTTCCATAAATACCAGCAAAGCTGCCAATAAAGAACAGATAGATGTCATTTGTTAACAAACAAATAGCTAGTTCTCCAGTATTGTCAAAACTCAACATGAGATAAAATTTATCATGCAAGCAAAAATTCAATTTTATATTTTAGACATTAGATCACAATAAATAGAATAGCACATGCTATACACATTAGATTGAACAGGAAACAAACGTAAACACAGCATAGCATTCAAGTGTTTTGCTCCTCTCTTTTCTTAAAAGAAAAAAAAAGATAGTTAACAGACTATTCATCAAAACGACGGCGAATTTCACATTTATAAAAGCAAAAAAAAAATCAACCGTACAGATGCTAGAGCTAGTTTCTGCAGCTTAAAGAAATGGAGAAGAAGAAGAGAACACTTAAACACGTACAAACAAATAGAACCTAAAAAGAGAAGCTGGTTTAGCGTGATCTGTGATCAATAGATGATGGTAAAGATGTAGAAATAGAGGTTTTATATAGAAAAAAAGATAAAAGTTAGTGAAGTGATCGGCTGTAACGTTACCAGTGGAGTGCGGAGGAAGACAGATCGGTGAGAAGGCAGATAAAATCTGAGGCGATCGAAAGGATTTGGAGTGACCTGAGATTACACAGAAATAATTTAAGGAGTATTCGGACGGAGAGAAAATCGCCGAGAATTTGCGAGAAAGTTGATCGGCCGAGGAAGACGAAGAGAGGACGAAGGAAAAAAGAGAGTTTCCAGGGAGCGAATTGTAAGAGAAAATACGTTTATTAAAAAAGGAGGAAATAAAAGAAAAGGGAAATTGTAAAAGAAAAATAAATAATAATATTCACACGTGAGTGATCAGGTGGAAATACATGCGCTGTTTTGGACAATTTGGATCACGTGGAAGAGCCCAGTAGGCCGCTGTTTCGTAAAGTGCTCTAAGGCTGGTTGGGCCTGGATCTGCATTTTGGTGAGTTGTCGCTAACTCAAAGTCCAACGCCCCAGCCGATGAGGCCTGGACAATGATTTGTATAGTATTCTGAAATTAAACCATGATTGGTGATCTATTTTGGTTTGTGATAAATTATTATTTTTTTTTTTTAAAATAAAAATAAATGAGCATGAGGAAACAGACAGGCAGATTATGAATATTATTCACTCTCTTTTGAATCGCTTGTTCTGTACATAACAACATGCTATTGTTATCATGGTATGGTAGCATCGTATATTCGCATAGATATAATTCCTCAGCAATGCTGACGCCACTCTTGAATTGCCTGATGAAGAGCGTGATTTGGGAGTAGGTCATTGTGTTCAAGTTTAAGATTTGTCATTGGGGAAGTGTTGTGACCACTTTTCAGCCATCCTCTTATAGCATCAGCATCATATGTGAAACCATCCGCCGCTATCTGTGGATCTTTCATGACTTCCTACAAATCCAGAAAGTATTCATGCTCAGCATAATTTGCATACTGAACTCAATGGCCATATGCTATAGTAAATCAAGCCTGTTTTAGAACATTACCTGAAAAATGGGACACACAAAATGGGAAGGAATCCGATGGAGCTTCCTGGACCCTAAGTAGGACTGTGAATCGCCACTCGAGGCCCCCATTGGCTCAAGTACCCTCCACACTTCTGAAACAAGGTCTGGTCGGTTCAATCGATTATTCCCACAGCTCCTCAATGCTAATGTCGCCAGCAGTACGGCTTGCTCATCTGGCCAGTCCCCAGAAGAACAATCCAATAATGCTTTGAAGTTGCCTTTCTCCAGTGCACATTTTACATCTTTCACCAATCCTGAAACAGGTCTGCCAGTCAACAGTCGCAACAGTATCATCCCAAATGCATAAACATCTGACTCTGGAGTAAGCCTCCCTGTCTCCAAATATTCCGGATCAGCATATGAAGATGTGAAATTGGAGTTAGATTTATTAGACATTGGAATAGGGTTTCCCATTTTTTCTCCTTGTGGGATCAAAAGAGAGACGCCAAAGTCGCTCAGTTTGCTGACAGAATTGGCATCAAGAAGGACTTTCGACGGTTTCAGATTTCCATGTATAATACAAGGATTATTAGAATGAAGGAAGATCAGAGCAGAGCATATCTCAGTGGCAATGCGTATCCGAGTTTGCCACGGAAGTGGGAGTCTCTTATTTTTGCAGGCAAGGCAATCTTCAAGACTTCCATTTCTCAGGTACTCATGGACAAGTGACCTAGACTCTGAGCAAATTCCAATTAATGTTACCAGGTGCGGATGCCTCACCCTACTCAAAACCTTCACCTGAAGTACAACCAACAAAATAATCCACATTAACCAAAAAGTTGTGATTTATTTTTCACTTCACCATTTAATAGCACGCTTCTTACATAAAAAGGCATAAATGTCCGTCTGGCAGGGAGCATCAATTAAGTTTTTCCTTAAGAAATATTTTTAGTTTCAGTCAACAGATTTCATTCTGGCCCAATGTAAAAAATGAATTTGTTACTCTTAAACATTATGAACACATGTTCATTTATGTAGAAAATGGGAACCTAACAGAATGAATTCAGAGGTTTGCATTAAAGAGGCAAGACCTGAAACACACTATGGTTATCCCAAACAAACATTTTCCAGAACCTTTCAAAGAGCAAAAGATTTTTATGGGAAAGTTTGATTTCATGGTCATGACCAACTACATCAACACAAATTTGAACCTCTATTATACCATTGTGAATAAGCTCCTCGGATGTGTGAACAGAACGATAGTATTGAAGAGATGGGCAGAAAAGATTTACCCCATTTTGGAAATCTAATTGGCTTTGAGAGCTGTAAGAGGGCAACATCTTGATAGCGACATGTACATGATGAAGCATCCCTCTGTAGACACTTCCATATTTTCCTTCTCCAATTTTCCAGGATGGATCAAATTCCTGAGTTGCCTCATTAATCTCCATAAATGAGAACTCAAGGATGTCGGATCTGCAAAAGCTCACAGCTTTCATTTCTGCCAATTTCCTTTGCCTATTAGCTTCCCTTCTTGCATTTTCATACTCTTTTCGTGCCGCATCTCGTTGTGATTTGAAACTTATTAAAAGTTCTACAGCTGAGAGGAACTTCTCTTCCAAATCCTTCACCATACAATTGGACTCTGTGAGTTGGCCTTCAACTGCAGACTTGTGCTCCTGGACCTTCTGGAGTTCTTTTATAAATTCATCGCGTTGATTCGTTGTCTTTTCTACTTCTTGCTTTTTTTTGGCCAAATCTTCCTCCACCTCTTTTCTTAGGCTAATCTCCTTAATACATAAGTTTTCCAACGCCTGTGCCTGTAAGAGGAAAAGATGTCCACAATATCAGTAGTTAAAATGAAGTTGATGTAATATACACAAGTGTATGCAATGTGACATTTTTTTTTTCCTTTTACTTGATTCCAATATGCTACCCTCTTTTATCATGTTATTTACTATAATGATGTTGATGATGCAAGAATGCTTCTGGGATGGTAAATAACTGACCAGGGCATCTGCAACTCAACTCAACTCAAAAATGAATCATAAAATTATGAAGCAGAGAAAAACAAGATAACTGCAAGCAGGAGACCTCAATTTTTCCTTTTTTTGGTGGTTAGAGTTGGTAGGAAGTAGGAACACAAGTGTAATATCCTGACTAAACTGAACCAAACATTAATCCAAATTCCAAACAAGATTGTGTGGGCTACCAGAAACTCTCCATTCTCACTCTACCTCATGCAATAAAAACTGTCAAGTTGCCGAGTCCTGTCCATTTATAGTTCCATCTGTTTATTTCCATATAATCTAAAGATGGACTGATGGAGTTAGAGATTTGAACTCTAAACTGTATTAGTGTGGGTAAATTTAATTTTTACATGAAAGAAAAGCATACCATAATTACCAAAATTTTTGTGTTATAACCTGAAATATCTGCAAGTTGCTAAACTTGTTAAAATTTGAACCTCTAAGACTTAACTCAGGATTCCAACAACCAATGCTGCCCAAAGTCATGAATGAAGAAAAGAACAGTAGAAATTATCATGTGAAAAAAATTTGCCTTGCATTTGGCTTCCATAGTATCATCTTCCTCTTTCCATCGCTTGACTGCCTGTTCAAATGCCTTTTGCTTTGAGTCTTTAGCATTTAGAATTGCTTGTTCCAGCTTATGATAATTTTTTTCAGTTGTTTGTCCTTGAATTTTTTCTTCCTGCAAAAGCCATAGATCATATGACCCCATGAAATTATTTAAACTGTAAATGCTTGAGCCATGGTCCATAATGGTATCTATGAAGACTACAGCAGATATCAAAATAAATTTCTAACAATATGAGACTACTGTCCTGAACTCTCTCTTTCTACCATTTTTATGATCAATCCTATAAATGATCCACATGAATCAAGCCCTCAGCACTTAATAATTTCAAGTATTCCTACAATGTTCAAAAAGTCTGTTTTGTTTCTCCTTACTACAAATATAACTGTAATAATTTAGAGTACTGAAACTATTTAATAAACCACAAAAATATGAATGATAAAAAAATAAAAATCACTATGAAACTTGTGATCTAAGGGAAGAGTGATAATTTTTCTTACCTCATCAATTAGAAGTGACATCAATTTGGATGTGCTGTAGTCTGATTGATTAGAGTGCACTGTGTACTGATAATCGAACCTTCCCAATACTTCTTCCAGTTCATCATCGTCCTGTTCAGCATCTGCACGTCTCTGTAACAAAGTTACACCACTAGCACTCTTTTTAAGAAAACAATAATTTGACAATTTTCATACAAGAACCAAACTCAACAGATATTGGTCACAAAAGCAATCACCATTTTAGTCAGTACACCTACCTAAATACCTGTGAGCTTGTTCAAAAGATCCTATTCCCAAATGTTCTGGTTGGTCAACATTTGTATCTGAATTAAGCAGTAGCAGTGGAAGAGGAAACTCAACTTGAGATCTGTTTTCATTTCTACCTTCCCTGTTTCCATAAGTTCCTTCTATAAGCAGCAGTCATAACTTTATTGACAGATGCAACAATATAAGTTTTGGAATAAAATGAGCAAGAAAGTTGCTCTAGACAAAGCAAAACTTCACATTAAGTCAAATTAAAATGATCTTATCAGGCGTTTTATAGAAGGCATGTGAACCCAGAGGTTAACTATTTTTCTTTTTCTTCAAAGAACTGGAAACTCTAAATTGAAGGTACCACTGTAGATTAGTTGGTAGAATCTATATTCCAAAGGAATGCTATCTAGACATAGAAAGGTGAAAGTAACACAAATTTCCCAGTCTTTATCTGTGACTAGGCTGATCAGTAGTTCCAACCTTTCATTCATTCGTAATTGGACAGAAAATGATGAGAGACTGACTTGTCAACAAAAAGTCCGCAATGATAACTTGATAGACCAAGAACTTCAAGAAGGAATTTAGAGGTTGATCCAAGAAAATTTTCCTATATCATTACATGTGTTCCACTCCAGATATAAGCTCATTAACTAAGACGAAAAAAACCCACTGTCAAATGTACCTTGTATATATGAGGTATCCCTTGCAAACAAACCAGATGTGGCAGGGAATAGATGCATGTTGCGATACAAATCTTGCTTTCTTGGACTTTAACCCTCCCAGTTTCCTGCAGTAGCTATAAACTCTTCATTAAACAATATGGAATTGTGAGTTGTGATAATTCCATTTCAGATGTGCTACAAGAAGAAGCTGCCTAAAAGGCACCAATAAAAATGACTCAATAGTAATGCAGCAAGATGATGTCGATGAAGAACATCCAAATGCAATAAATATCATTACTTCAAATAGTGTTTATCTGCTGCTGCCCCCATTACAAGCCACCTAATATTGTACTGAGCAATAATCTCCACAATTCCGTTCTCGATATTGTCCATCTCGATCCATATTTTGTCTGCCTGTACCTATGGAAATAAACAAGTATGCTAAATGTCAATACATGTAACAGAAATATCTGATCTGCTGCACAAAGCTAGGCTTCAGAAGAATAGTTGAGTTCAAATTAAGCATTTTCCTTGTTTAAAGTTTAATTTTGCAGCATAATGTTTATAAGAATAAAAACTCAATCTCAAAGCCAATAAAGAAGAAGAAAAGTTACCCCTTCTTGGTCAAGAATGAGACAGTATTGATTCAAAACGTCAAGCATCTTTTTCTTTTCAAGCTCTTGGAATGCCCTAAACACATCTTGTTTGGATTTACTCGCACCAAGCTTCTTGTCAGCTGTGTAAAGTATAGCCAATTACAGAGCAATTACATCTAGAACAAAATTAAGCCATGTAAAAGAACCACAAATGGGAAGTACAAAACAAACTGAAACCAAATGATAATTCTCCATAAACATCTGTTTACTTTAAAGAAACCCACTTGATCAATTAAGTGATTCAAATGCCTCAAATATTCAGATTTAATTTTATGTCAGATCACATTAAAAACAAATCATCTGTTCTTGCAAAATCATGTCACTTTGATATGATTTTAATTTTTCCAAAATGCCTTGTTTTTTTTAAGTTGAAATAATTGAATTCTAGCGATTATAACCTTTCTAAACAGAGAAATTAACAAAATATGATTGAATTCAATTGAATTCTTAGATTTTTAGACTTTCCAAAGACGGTGAAAGAGGAAAAATAATTAAATAAATAAAATGAAACGATCCATTATTTGCTAGTTCTAATCAAACAAAAGCAAACCAACAAAGAAGCAGAAAAGCTTTGCAGACTCCAAAACAAGCATCAACCTAAAATAACTGAATTCATATTCAAATAATTCCAGAGAATCAAACAACAAAACACGGTTTTCACTTTCAAGAAAGTCCAACTTTTTTCCCCCTTTCCTACGCTTTCTCAGCGACCAAGCAAGACATGAATCGAAGATTTAAAAAATCAAAATAAATTCATGATAATCAGTTAAAAAAAAAAACTCACTGAATGGAACAGCATTGGGAGGCTGGTGAACATGCAGCAGACATATATTCTTGCCAGCAAAGCTCTGCAAAGCCCAAAACAAAGTGGTTTTACTTTTGGCGACATTCTTTCCCACGGCGACAAATATAGTATTCTCCAC
This sequence comes from Mallotus japonicus, assembly GCA_949634005.1. Classification (NCBI taxonomy): domain Eukaryota; kingdom Viridiplantae; phylum Streptophyta; class Magnoliopsida; order Malpighiales; family Euphorbiaceae; genus Mallotus; species Mallotus japonicus. Next base: position 16,725 of record CATIWK010375740.1, read on the forward strand.
ATCATAAGCTTTCTCTTCCGCAATCCCATAAACAAGAGTCCCCATTTTACTGTATTTCCTTATGTAATCAATCAAGCAACCAAATGGGTACAGTTGAGTTTAATTACTGACCACCAAGTGACCGACTCGGAGCGAAAAAGATTGCTTTTTTATTTTTTATTGGCGTAAAGTGTTTTTGGCAGCGGTGGTTAGTTTGTTCTGTTTGCCTACCTTTTTGGTAAATACATGGAAAGAACGAAGGAAAGAAAATTTCATTTCATCTGAGTGCGCATAAAATGTTCTGGTGCTTCATCCAGAAGCAATCAAGCAAAAGAAAAGCACAAGTGGAATATTATTATTGTGGCAATTCCCTGGTGAAGTTAAAAATGTCAAATGGAGCTGATTTCTTTTTTCCCCACATAAGACTTTTACTACAGGAGCAGTAGATTCAAGATCCCGTCGTTGTCCGAAATACAGTTGCAGGCCACAAGGACCTTTGGTTCAAGACTTCAAGCCCCACCCACCAAAAGTGGTTGATATAAATGTTGACAATATTCAGAGGTCACTGAGAGTATAATAATAGAGTCCGAATCCGTATGATGTTTTGGACAGCGTAGTAGAGTCCGAATTCCAATGGGCCGCAAAACCCCACCAGCACAGTCCAAATTCCCCACGTAACCACAAAGCTGCTGGCATCTGTAGAGGGGCGAGAGCAAAGTGCCCGCCAAAACTCGAGCAGGGAAATAAACTAACCTGTTTACCACCTGAACTTCTTCCTCTCCAGCTCCCTTTGACCGGTAGGTTTTAAAAATTTTTGCGCTCTTACTTTCTTCATTCCCTGTCGCAATAACTTTTAACCATCCCACTCTCTATGGAACATGGAAGCCACAGCGACGGAGAACCACACACAACAGCAAATCAACGGACCTCATCCTCACCCAACCAGTTCCCAAATCAGAAATCAGGATGATCTTCTCTCTGAGCTCCACTCTCTCCGCCAATCCTATGATGCTCTTCAGTCGAAATCCTCCGTGATTGAGGAAGATCTCATTCTCGTAAAGCAAGAGAGGGACGATGCAATCAACAGCAACACTGATCTCAAGATCATCATCCATGAAGTTTCGCGCCAAAGAGACTCTCTTCAAGAAAAAATTCGTGAACTTGAGGTCTCTTTTAAGGAAAAAGAAGATGATTTTGCGAAAAGGGTAGAGAAGGAATTGTTGAAGAATCAAGAACTTGAAAAAGAGTTGGACTATTGTAAAGAGAGAATTGAAAGTTTGGAATTTCGGATAAAGGAAGCGGAAAGGAAAAATGGGTTTTTGCTAAATTGTTTGGATTCTATTAGGCCAGTGAAGGGTTGTTTGATAGATATAATAGAGTGTTTAGATGATGAGAAAGTGATTGAGAGAATGAACAATGACGAAGGCTATGTTGAATTCGAAGTACTGGACAATGAATCAAAGGCAATTTGGGAAGAATTGTCTCCAACTACAAGGCTAGCAAGTGAGGCACAATCAAAAGTGAATGAGTTTAAAGAGAAGAAAAAGAATGAGAAAAGAGAATTAGAGAACAGTGTTGTGAGTTTGACTGAGGAAAATCGTGACATTAATAGTTTGTTAAGGGTTGCTCTGTTGGAGAAGGAGGCAGTGGAGAAGAGTTTGAATAAGTTGAAAGGGAATACTGAGCAGAAGAGAGTGGCTTTATTGCAGATTGCAGAGAGGGGGTTGCAGAGGGTAGGCTTTGGTTTTATGATGGGAAGTGGGAGTGCTGAACAATCAGTGGAGAGTTCAGGAGCTACTACTGCTCCTACTCCTCCTGCTAGCACTACTGCCAGTGTGAAATCAGATGGCAGTGAGTGTGACGAGGAAGTCGTTAGCCTGGTAATGTTTGATTTTACCTACTCCATACACAAATTTTGATTGATCATGCTTGTTTTCTTTTTCTTTTTCCCCTTTTGCAAAGATGTCAGCACTCTTTGTTGCTGCTAAGTTTCAAGTTCATCAGGAATCTGCATGCTTTAATTTGTTATGCTAAAATAAAATTTGCAAGTGATTAAATATTCTTTATATAAGCATTGATCAGAAGGATCTTACAACACCAAAAATTTTTGCAATTTAAGAACAGAAGGCCAAGTTTTTTTTTTTTTTTTTTTAAGTTAGTTGAAAAAAAAAGCAATTTAACATAAGATCATATGCTTAATAGTTCCCTATGAGATATGGTGTGTGCATCATGCTGCAAAGGCACCTCAATTCGACTTAAGCTTCTTAACATTTTTTTTTTTTTTTTTTTGCTTCGTATGCTCGAAGCATATTTTTGTGGCAACTATTGTGTAATGTCTACTGATGCCGCAGAGGGCTTTTTATGAAGTTTTTTGTTTTTTTATGAACAAGGATGAATGAATTTTAGCGGATAACTGTACCTGCATTGGCTTTCAGACATAGTCGTCTGCTATCTATGGATAATGACTTGGAATTAGAAAGCATTACTGTTGGATATTGTCTTTTTCATTGGTCTACTATCTATAATTTTTTTCTAGGCCTCAACTGTAGAGAGAATAATGAAGAATTTGCGACTTGAAATCACTCAATTGAGAAGATCTCTGGAAGAATCCAGGTATTTTTGTCACAGAATTTCGATGCCTGCATACTTGCCTTTAGAAAAAACAGAATGTGAAAGGTCAAAAGGTCAATCAATTTCCAGGAAGAAGAGTAAGCATTGAGTACAAATGGTTTGTTTGATACCAGGTCAGATGCTGAGCGACTCCAGAGACTTACAGAGAAACAAGCTCAGGAAATTGCAGAAAACAAACTGTACATAAAAGAGTTAGAAGAAAGAGAGGGAGTGCTAGCTCAAAATGTAACCTTCAGTCATCCTTAAATTTGGATTGCTCTTCTTGTGCGTTTCTGAATCTTGCTCCTCCCATTGATGGCTGCTTTTTTTTTTTTTTCTTCTTTTTCTGTTTTATTATATGTCATCAAAAGGTAGAGGAACTCCTGGCTGAAATAAAAGAAACTGAGGCAGAGGTTGCGAGGTGGAGGGAAGCCTGTGAACTGGAAGTAGAAGCTGGGAAAAAAGAGATTGAAGAACGAGACAAATTGGTAACTTGTTGAACTTCTCTAGATATAGTAGGCTTTTTTTTTTTTTTTTTTAATTAGAATGCTAAAGTTCTTGCTGTTTGAATAGGTTGGCATCATTAAGCAAGAGCTGGACAGAACAAAGGCTGCTTTAGAGATATCAAATGGAAAGGTAAAACTGAAAGAAGAACTTGCAAACGCTGCAATGGCAGCTCAGGAGGCAGCAGAGAAGTCCCTCCAGTTGGCAGACAGCAGGGCTGCAGGACTCCAAGAACGGATAGAGGAGCTAAGGAGACAACTAGAAGAAGCAGAGAGCAAAGAGCGTAGCCGCCTTAAATTAAGGGATATATGCTGGCCGTGGCGAACTCTGAAACAGAATTTAGCTAACAATGCAAATGCAAGAGTTCAGAATGTGAAACGGATGCTACCGGAAATGCAGTCCTTGCTTAACTATAACACATTCTCATAAGCAAGCTTCGTGTAATTTTAATTTTAATGTATATGAATTCACTGTCTCTCAAATTGCCATTCATTTGTTTATTTTAAATTCAATGTAAAATTCTACATTTTTTTTTTTTTTTAACATAAAATTCTACATGTTATTCTCTTGAAAACAACCGTACAGCATTTCCTTAGGCCCAAGCTCAAAGAAAAAAACTTGGGCCAAAGTGCCCAAACAACATATTGCAACACCCAATCCATCTGCACTACTGCAGCCCCAATATGTTATAGCTCAGTCTAAACTCGGCGAGCCTGAGAACAATAATAGGTTGAAAGCGTCAAATCTGAAAAAAGCAGGCCACAGTTTCCACGACGACGGCGGAGTTTTAATTTTCATAGTTCTTCTTTTCTAGCGTCGGATAGGTAGAAGATGAGTGAGAGGGGAGAAAGTAGCAGCATGAAAAAGGTTATGTCGCCATGTGACGTGGAGGCTCTAAAGAAATGTTTGGAGGAGAACAAAGGAGATTATGTTAAATGCCAATCGCACATTGAGGCCTTCAAGTCTTCTTGTTCCCTCAAGAAGCCAACTTCTGCCTCTGAATCTTCTAGAAAGCTCTAAGCTTGCTTTTTTTTTTTTTAATCTTCGATCGCTCTTGAAGAAGATGAACTTTGGATTCTAACTTTGTTACTGCTTTTGGTTTTATTTATTTTGATTTCTTGCTATGATTTTTTTTTTTTTTCTTCCGAAATGGTACTGTGATTGATCTTTGTATTGGAACTGTTTCTCATTACTGGGAAGATACAGAAGAGATTAATATTTTGTCAATTCAATTTTCTTTTTAACTTCCTCCAAAATTCTCAGCAATCAACTACAAATCAATACGTTGTTTCGAAGGGAAAAAAAAACACAGAATCATTATGTGCTGAACTTGTAAACAATAAAATCTGCAGGTCTGTCAGGCCTTCAGCATGCATTACAGCTCTTTCTACATGTACCATAGTAATCAGGAGAACCCGTCATGAAAATTGGATTCCTTTGGCATTCTCCAAGTTCAGCCCACTTAGGACAGTTATCGTCCTCATCAGTGCAGTCGATGCTGTCTGACTCAGGCAGGGAATTTTCCTCCCTATCTATGGCTCTTACGAGGAAATATTTGGTGGCACACCACATATCCCCCTCAAGGACAGGACATCGAGCATGGGTGCTTCTGTTGTCATGAGATGCATTAAGGTGTGCATTGAAAAACAGCACAGCATTTCCCTTAACAGGTCTAAGAACGTTGCTACCCTTTGTGCAATCAGACCAGACCTTGTTCTTCAGCTGTCATGATAAGAAGAGAGATCAGCAAGAGTGGATGATCTAAAAAGCCTAATGATGACATAGCTTAGAGATGTTTTCTAACTGACCTCTGAATCAGGGAAAAGAATTTCACCACCTCGACTAACATTTGAGAGGTATAGAACTAGAGTTGCCATCAAAGGCGCATTTGAAATCAAAGTTCTGTTACTAAAGTAATCAAAACGCTGTTTGGCCTCTTCAATTCCATAATGCATCACCTGTAGAGGCTTCCCATTCTCTGAAGTGTAATGAAAGTCAAGCAGTGATCTGACATACTGAATCTTAAAGGTGGTTCACAAAAAAGAAAATTCGGAATACAAGAGCTAATTTGAGCAAAGATACCTTTGGGAATGAAAGTCCAGGCTGAAATTCTTTCCTCGATTTTTGCAAGTATGTCATCCTAATAGAGAACATAGTTAATGTGGAGAGCAGCAAAAGTTACTTACATCTCAACACAGAACACAAATTCAGTACACTAAATCACTGTCTATTGCTGCAAGTGAATCCTCACATAAGCGAGAGTATTTAGCAATTCAACAAAATAGCAAATAGCAAAGGCATATTAAAAGAAACAACAAAATTGAAGTTTTTTTAACGGTCATGGAAGAAGCTTTGACACTAATCTTTTGGCAATTGCATGCTAAAAAAAAAAAAAAAAAAAAACGTTTTCAAACACTTATCGTGTAAAGCTCAGTATCAGAGAGAAAATATCTAAAATTTCATGTTTTACAAGAAAGTCAGATAGCTCATTTTCCTCCATACTTGAAGGAAAAACTATTTTAGAAGAATAAGTTGTTCTTCCTTGACCCAGAGCTCACCCAATTATGTTCTAAATAAAAGAATACCTGTGGAAGAAAATGACCAAAAAGCAACACCAAACTCTGGATGTACCAAATGCAATTTAAAAGAGGGAAGAGAGAAAAGGGACAAAATATACACCAAAACACATGCAGAATTAGAACCAATACTGAAACTTACATCCATGTTTGAATGAAATTCTGGGCTTGCAAGTTGAGTATTCTCCACAATTTTCCTTGAACCATCATCCTTTCCTCCTGATGTCTCTTTCGGACCTTGTGCCTAACCACAAAATAAGTATTTTAAATAGTTCCCAATGCAATAAAGAGAAAATAATGGGCATAACAAGAAAGGATCTATACCAAAGAAATAAGATGATCACATTCTTCATCCGTCAGAAAGCCCTTATACAAGAACACCCTGACGCAAGGAAAATAATGTTATAATCAGAAATTCTACCAAGCTATTAATCGCTGCATACTTCCAAGGTATATATCCATAAAATTCAAAGTTCAACCTTTAGCAAAGAGTATCAATTTAACGAACTTTATACAAAAATAGAATCAATATAAGTAAATATTTGACTATGTTGGAAGCATCCTAACAATAATGATTACAAGCATCGACTACTATGATGTATGCAATCAAGAAGCTTAATAACAAGTTGGTCCATGTACCTGACCTTGGTCGCCAAGAGAGCTGGACAACTTGCAGTAGGCTAATTCTGTTAGTTTGGATTGAGCTTCCCAATTGTATGACAGTTTTGTGGTTGACCTCCTTATCCCTTAATTCCTTTCGGCTACTGCAGTAAAACGTAGCAAGGAGAAGTAGCCATTATATAAAACATACATATTGCAACATAAAAATGCAGCCAATTCATGGACTAAAAAGAACAGAACAGAACAGAATTGAATTGAATTGAATTATAGCATTTTTAGACTTCCCCAATTGTGATTCTAACCTACAAATAAAGAATGAAAATTCAAACCTCCACTCTACGTATTTCAACATAATTGACAATTCATATAAAAATATCTTTTTTTTATGTGTAATTATCGCTTAATCAACAAAAGAAAAATGATAATTATCACTCAAGATGAAGAGGAAACCAATACCCACATATAACTGAGTTGAGTAATTTCAAGAACAGTAAAATTTATTGAGAAATATTAGGGCAAAATATAGGTGATGAAGCAAATGTGGGAGCTTCCTTTTACCTCTCTGCAAAACAGATGGAGAATGGAGCTGAAGCTGCGACCGCGACGAGAAGAAGAATGTAAAAAGAGGAAGGAGAAGCCATTAATGGATTGAAAAGACAAAGAAAAGGATTATAAAATATCTCAAATTGATGATTCGCAGATCAAATCAGCTGCAGAGAATTGATACTTGATGCATGCGCGAAGTTTGTGTTCTGTTGCTTGATGCGTCGTCCTGCTCAATTTAGTGGTACTTTTACGTACAAGTGGCTAAAGGTACCACTCTTTGTTTACAAACCCAAAATTGAAAATTTTATTATTATTATTATTTGGAAATGCTTCTGCTGCACCAATTGGTTATTCACAGTGGTTAGGATATTTATTTAGCTTTAAATTCCTTTAATTTCAATATAATTAAGAATTATTAATCAGACGATGGACATTATAAAGTGAAATCATGGATTCGAACCTTATTCTCACTTAACCTCCCAATTGTTCTAAAAAAGTTAAATAGTTTAAAGTTCAGTAGTTAACTCCCTTCACAATATTGGTAATGATTCGATACTTACTTTCACCTTTTCGTCAAAAAAAAAAATTGTTTGTTTCATCAACTAATTAATGCTTTTCCTTCATTAACTAATTCACAAATCAATTGATGTAGAATGTTTGATCTAATGGGGTGGGGGAATTTAGTACAAATGATTCAACAATCAACTCTTGCCGCAAAAACTGTTCACTCTAACATTTCTTGCTATTCATTATTGTATTCTCATATCATTATCAATCACCTCTATGTGACTTCTTGAGCACCATATGACCTGCATCATCCTTCTCAAAAAGGCGCTCGATTAATTCATCCCAGTTCTCCTTCGACTTGCTCTTCATAGAAGTACCGAATGAAGATTCACCACTTGATATTTGCGAGTCATTGTCCTTTAGTCCTTCCTCCGGCTCGTCAAAAGTTCCATATTGATAAGGTGAATAAGCATGAGGTACAGACAATGTAACAGCCCTCTGTAATGCAGCTTTGTATTCCTCAGTATGTTCTCTCACCAAAGTCTCCTGTCTTTCCATCCTTTGCTCTGCTGGGATCTCCATGATTTGATCTTTCTCTAGCATTAGCTGCGGTCACGATAAAGAACACAATGATTACTGCAAATGCCTCGCAAAGAAAAACATATGCTTAGAGTACCTTTACAAGCAACAGAGCAAATGCCTTGCAAAAGAAAACATATGCTTGTAGAACCTCTTCAGAGTACTTTACAAACAACAGAACAGAACACCCACAGAGAGAGATACAGAAGTTTAATCTGATCCAGAATTTTTTCTGACCAACCCCATGTTTGCCTGCTTCTTTCAGGGCAATAACTGGACCCTCTAAAGAACCATCTTAAATATTAAACACTTGCTTGAACCAGCAAAACATCACCAAATGTAACAGACAAAAACTTACATCCAATGCCCTCTTGGCTTCTCTCTCTATCCAAATGATTGCATGATCCGAAGTGGCATTACAGGACAGAACTATATGCTCAAACCTCCCATCTACAGGTACTGCTGTCCTCACAACTGGGGGGAATCTTCCCATTCTGCAAACAAAATTCTTTCATGAACATTCAATGAAAAAAAAAAGTTTGCTCCTTTATGAAAATCATCTACTGAACTGAATTATTTCTTCCTGTTATATCTACATGGCAAAACCAATGAACACCAAGAGCCATTATATGATCATGCGTCTTCTCTTGGTGCATTCAATCCATTGACAGTAAACCTTCTCAAGAGCTTATATGATTTCTCAAATATGAACGACAGTCCAAAGAAAACATCAGTACAGAACGCCAGATATGACATATCAATACTTTGCATCCAAAAAACTTGGAAAGCAATAATCCTGACAGCTTTACTTGTTGCATGCTCCACTCAGTTCAGCAAATATTTGGCAGAACTAAGTTCATAGTTAACAATTGTACCTGAAAGGCTTTCTCTCAACAATGTGATAGAGGCGACCAGGTGCATAGAGCCTCCTTGGATCTTTGAGCATCTGTTCCTCCGGTATACATGTATCCCTCATGCATCTTAAACATAGTAGGCATGGTAAGCTGTTGACCAAAAAAAAAAAAAAAATAGCTCAATAAATATGTTGAACTGATTGCAGAAACCTTCAATTACAATAGAAAAAAAAAAAAAAAAGAACAAGGTGGAAGTCCTCAGTCCTTGGAATTGCTCAAGTTGACTGACTCACTACTAGCTCACTAAGAAAATAGAAGATAACAGTAGCTAGAATGATAACATGGTCTAGCCATTTTGCACTTGTATGACATGTTTGGGAGTGCAAGTAAACTTCACTACCAAACAGGCTCCACAAAGTTTAATGACCAATAACTGAAGAAAACTGTAAGTGAAAGAAAGTGATCTATACCAGAAAAGTGACTTGAAAATGTCCTCCAAGGGTGTGGCTGTCCGTGGTAAGAAATCATCCTGCTCCAGAGAAAAATATTTAAACTTGTCTATCATATAAACACACAATTCCAACAAACAATTCTATTGCCGTACATAAAGATTTATCATACTAAACCATTAGCAGACCACTTGACCATGTATAGCATTCAGATATTTACTAACTATGAGGACTCAATTCTGCCAAATCTCATTTTCAGTTGTACTGTGTTTAGCAGAATGGTAAAACCTCAATATCAACAAGGCTGATTAACAGTTTACAGAGCCGGGCAACAAAAACATCTATTATTCTATTCACTATGTTGAATGAAGCAGCATATCTGTATGCCCGGTCTATCCAAACTCATGGACAGAATCTTTATTGAAATTTTTATCACCCATTTTTGGGTATGACCATACAAGAACTGAAGATTCTCACCCAGCAGGCATTACATTTAGGAACTCAAAAGTTATTTTGCAGCAACATTCAAGATGTTTGCCACCTGCTCAAATTTCTATTTCCCATACCTATAGCAGAAAAATTAGATGAAAAGGGTAAAATAGAAAAATGTTGGGAGCACTTCTTATGGCAATGAACAATTACAAAAAAAAATAAAACAATGCAACAAGTAGAACCTTTAAATAATATGATAACTCAAGTGCCATATCCTCAAACAAACAAAGTACAAGCACAGCTATGGTCCAATCTAAAAGCAAGTGTGTGTGTGTGTGTGTGTTCTCAAGGTCTCATTAAATGTGCATATCCATGCAAATGATTACCAAATCCAAACAGAGGATTAAAACAGTTACCTGCAGTACAACAGAATTAATAACATCTGCATATCTGACAGCCAAATTAAGTGACATACATCTTGCTGGTGCAATAGCATAGCACCTGACTCTCTTTCTTTCAATGTTTCCCAATTTGTCCCGATTTAGCACGACTGCCAATGTCAACATTGCTGCTACACCAGAGCCAAGGGAATGTCCAGCGAAAGTCAAAGTATAATTTGGATATTTCCTCACCAAATCTTTTAAAATCTCACTCTCAGCATCCAAAACCCATCCAGCAGCCTTCAATAACCCATTATGAACATACCCACCATCAATTTTCCTTTTCCCCAGCTTATTATCTAAAAGGACTGCATAATCACTCTCTTTTGCCAAATTAAGACCCCTAAAAACAAGAACTATATCAGAATGATCATGATCTAGATATAACATATAGGGTGGAGCTCTTCCAAGTGTATCCTTGTAATCTTTTCTTAGTATAACCCAATCTGGATTTATTCCATACCCTCCAGGAGGTTCCCATAGGGGTTGCCTTAGATCTTCTTCATAAACAGCCAGAATATACCGACATAAGCGAGGAACAGGCTCAAATTCTTCAGCAGTTGCAAGACCCCACGTCTCGCTGTCATGACCTGCAGAATGGAGACATCGTTTCCATGCCCAGCGGGCACATGCTAGACAGTAGACACATTCAAGGAGAGGTAGGCCACATAAGATTGACATGCTTAGAGTTTTGAGTATAGGATTAGTGTTAGAATGTCAAATAATCCAAGGGGAAAGAAGTCCAAAGAAGATGCAAAATAGACAATGGATAGCCTGAATAAATTTTAACTTATGATGTCGAACTTCAAATGGATACTGAAATTTTGCATAGTATCCTTATCTGGTATATGATTTAAGTTCGACGCAATAACTGAAATGACAATCAAACTGGTGGAAACTAGAGCATTGGGGAATGAATTCTAAGATATATTTGAAAAATAAAGTGAGATCTCAACTGGTGAAAATCAAGCAAACTGAGTTGCGGAAAGAGGTATATGCTGATATTGACCAAGCCCACAGGAACTCAATAGATTAACAACATGGAAAATTTATGCACACTGTATATAATATAACAATCATACAATTTATGTGAAAATGGCAAAAGAAAAAAGAATTGACATCAAACTCAATTTGAATAAGAAGATAGCAGTCGCAAATGCAAATCGCAGAAACAATACAATAACAATATAAAGAATAATGAGGATTATGTACAAGAGATGAAGAATCTGTACAGAGTCAATACAGCTTGAAATTCAAACTTGTAAGCAAATTGGGGACCCAGGAAAATCAAAACTTGAAAGCAAAAATTGATCTGAGTCTCGGCTACAGATGATCAAAGCTTTTGATACTGAAAAAGATGATTAAGAAAATGACAGAAAGACAGAATAAGAGAGACCCGTTTACCAGAATTTAGTTCTGACAGAGAAAAATGAGAAATTTAAGCAATTACCATAGAAACATGGAGAATTCAATACTTGAAGCCTCGTGCTTTAACTATGTACTACACACGGTGCCTACCAATGCATAGTTGTATTGTGGAACAAATGGCAAGATCAAAATACCCAGTAAAGGAGAGAATGAATGATGGAGAAGAAGCCTAAAGAGGGCTTTTTACTGCTACCTACAAGTCAAACAGACCAGAAAGATGCCATCTTGAGGCATAGCTGTGTGGGAAGACGACGCTCAATTTTTTTTGAACAACAGATGACGCTCAATTAATGTGAAGTTAAGGAGAATTCATCATTGTTTTTTAACTCTGTAATTTGGCTGGTGCCTTTTTTTTTTTTTTTTTTTTTGAACAACGGCTGGTGCGAATTTGCTTCAATTATAATGTGGACTTTGGTTTTTTTTTTTTTTTTTTTAAAGTGACTTTGGTTCGAAATTCACATTTTATATGGAACAAGAGATGATTACACTTTTAATTTTTTATGTAAATTAAGATAAGAGCAAGAGATGTCATATGATAAGTTAACTCTCTCGTACGGAGTTTAAATCATGTGCGGTCAATTTAAAATGAAAAAATTATTCTTATTGTAAAGTGATGCCATGAACATGTTCTTAGGCTCCACAGCCGTGCACTAGCTGCCACATCACCGAAGAGTTTAAAAAAAAAAAACATTTTTTATGTGTGTTTTGTGATTTTTTTTTTTTGACCAAAGGATTTATGTGTGTTGTGGAATTCGGGTTAATTTCCATCAATAATAAATTCACTTTGATAACTATTATCTAGGTGACTAGAGTGAAAATGATTGTACTAAAAATCACCCCAAGATAAATTCCCAGGAAAGTGGTGGGTCACTATGTCTCCTTAAAAATCACTTTTTAGACAGAATTTTATCAAGACAAGTAATTTTAATAGGACAATAATTAACAACAGTTATACCCGACAATAGTTATTAAATAGACATAAAAGAGAACACCAAAATTTAACGAGGTTCGGCCAATTATGCCTACGTCTTCGGACACTACCAAAATAATATTTCACTAATTGAGGAAATATTACAAAAGAAAGAGAAAGAATACAAATTGCCAAAATATGGGAGAGGGCAATTTTGTAATTGAAAAGGATAATTAAAACCAAAGGGGGGAGGAGTCTATTTATAACATAAGGACTCCTCCCAATTTTCATAAAATCTCGATGTGGGATTTGCCAAAGAAACAACAAATCTCCACCTTGGCAAATTCCATACAAATCTCTCACAAATCCAACCTTCAGTAGTGTCTGCAAATTCCATCTTTCAATTTTCAACAATATTGAC
>CATIWK010375767.1:0-12322 GCA_949634005.1 Mallotus japonicus
AATTGGCTTTTTTAGCAATATGGGGAATTTTTTGTTTTCAACCAAGAGCAAACAAAAAAACAGAGTAAGAGATGAATTAAATGAAGAATAAGAGCAAGGAAAACACAAGGAATTTTATAGAGGTTCAGCCCTCAAAGCCTATTCCTTTCCTCAACCACAAGTTAAGAGTTTCAATCCACTATCAATCTACTTCAAGGTGTAGATCAAACCCTTACAAGCTTAAATCAAAGCTACCCAAGTGTTTTCCAAGGCTGACACTCTAGCCTAAGTGTTTTCACAAGGTTCACACTCTAACCCAAGTGTTTTCAATGGCTCACACTCAAATCCACTTGCTAAAAACAATCCTCTTAGCTTACAAGTGAATAAAACCCTAACCCAACTCACTTAATCTCACTATTGAGCTTTTGAATAATGGTTTTAAACACTCACTAAGCCACACTCAAGAACACTTTTGAGATAGATGAAAATTACAAGAATTAAAGATGAAGATCTTGGGTGGTTAAAGATGAAATTCAAGAGTAAATGCTCAAAGATCGCTCTAAATATGTTTGCTCAACTTCCTCTTCTTGTTCCAGCTCTGTTCTTGGTAGTATTTAAACCCTCTAAGAGAAAAAGAGTTGTTGGGGGTGCATTTAAGGCAAATAGAGCCGGTTGAACCACCAAAATTGAAGCAGGTCTGCATGTCGTCATGATCATGATAAAATAGTCATGATCATAATTTTTGGGAGCCAAAGTGAAATTTGAATCTGCGCTCTTTCATGATCATAATAGTGGTGGTGATGATGGTCATGACAACATTTTGTAATTTTTAGAATTTAATTGTCAAAATGCATCATGATCATAATTTTTGCGTCAAGATCATAATTTTGGCCGTCATTATCATAACACTGGTGGTGACACTGGTCATGACTGCTCTCTGGAATTTTCCAAAAATTACAAATTTGATTTTTATAATTTTGCTAGAAAATTTTTTCTGATGATTGGAATTCACTTGTGACCACCTATAATGAATATTTCCATCATTTTCCACCAAATCCTACTTCCGCTTTTGCCACGAAAATTCAATCTTCAATTTTACCCTTTGTCACAGTCATGATGCACTTATCACTTCTTGTGTCACATATGTTTGTTGCAATTTTAATTGAATTGAATATAAACACTTAAACACACAAGTTAAATATAATTTTACTTAATTACTTGTGACCATAAAAAATGATTATTTTACCCCTCAAGGTTCAACAGTTCTCTTAATGGAATTAATCAATTTCTCAATGCATATCTCAGGTTTATACAAAATCCATTGAGAGCCCTCTCTCGAGTGATACTACTCAACTCAACATGCATATGAATCAATTGATACTTAAAGTCATAGTTTGATGCTCAACATCACTATGAACATGAGCCAAAATCAAGCATACATGACATTAAGCAAAACCCATTAGAGAATTAGAGAGGCTTAAGCTTTCTCAAGACATTTAATCATCTAACATGTGTTTGTGGGTCTACTAGATCCACCAACTCTCATTGCATAGATCTAGACAAAAGTTATATTGTGGCCACAATATAACATTCAATCAAATAAAAAACACAATATGCATTTAAGAAGAAATAATGAACATCAAATAATAGATTAGTCCAAGTTCTAATGCACACCTCAAGACCGAATTAACAATCTCTCTCCAGCAAGATTAATCTCACTAACAGGCATCAATCAAATCTCATCATATAACTTAATTCTTATCATCATCATACAATAAGATTAGATCTAGCATTGAAAGGCATTCAGCAAACTTATAGAGGATTAGATTTATACAAGCTTTCTTAAGTCATTGAAAGATCTAACAAATGTATGTGGGTCTATTGAATCTACCATCTCTCAATGCTTAGACTCAAACAAAAGGATGTATTTGGCCTTAATACATCACTCAACATGCTCAACATACACAATATGCAATTTATATATAAGAACTAATATATTAAAAGAACTTAATTCAAATGGGTCTCAAAATCCCAACAACATTAAAGAGCTTAGCCAATCATAGCTCTCAAATCTATCATTCAATATTCAACATACAACCAATAGATTAACAAAATAATATTCAATAAAGAGAAAGGAAGAGAAATTATTATTAAGAAGCTTTGGGTCTTCAATGGAGGCTCTTCTTCTAGCTTCTTGCCTTTTCTCCTTCTTCCTCTTCTTCTTCTCCTCTTGATTGATCTATTCTAATGTCTCTTCTCTCTCTCTTTAAATTAGGGTTTTCGTTCCTCTTTTTATAGTCTTCTTAATTAACCCTTAAATCCCTCTCGAAATTACTGTTTACCAGTTATTATTCAATCGTCACTGTTCACGTGCACTGTTCATTAATTATTGTAGCAGAGCCATTGTTCATCGATTATTGTGTGATCGCACACTGTTCATGCGGTACTGTTCGTGATCACAACAGTAACTTCAGCAGTGATAAATCCACGATCAGACTCCACACGCGATCTCAATAGAATCCCAGCTCTACAAATATACTATGTTTTTGCTCCTTTTCACCACCAAACACCTCTAAAACCTATTTTCCCTATAAAAACAACAAAAAATATAAAAATATATATTTTTATATGTTTTACTATACTAAATGTTAATTAAAAATGTACAAATATATGCAAATTAAGGTCCTAAAACTATGCATAACTTGACACCGACAGGTATAAAAGGTATATCCTTGATTAACTTCTTCTTAATTTCTTCAATTCTAGCTAGAGCTATAAATGAACTGAGCTACTTGTGAGCAATTCAATATTCGATTTAATAAAAATTTTATTTAAACTCTGAAATGAGCCTTAGAAGGGGTGAATAGGGCTAAAGAAAGATTAAGAAAATTAAAAGAAAATTTAAAGAATGATTGAGAGAATGAGATGAACACAAGAATTTAAGGAGTTCAGATTCTCAACAATCCTATGTCTTCACCTAATTTATCCCAAATGAGGATTTTCAACACCCACTCTAATCTATTCCACTAGATTGAGTTTACACAAGAGTTTTTCAAGACTCAACTCAAACCTTTACGACTTGAGTTTTCAAGGCTCACTCAAAACCTTTTCCTAAGTGTTTTCAAGGCTTACACTTAAACCTTACATAAAGAGTATTTTTGGCTCACTATTTAAACCAATAACCCAAGTGTTTTAATAGTAAACACTTGAACCAATTCCTTTACTTAGATCCTTACTTCCCTTTCTTAACCCCAATAAATAAGAAGAAGAGAAATCCTAAGCTAGAGCACTCACCCAACCTTACTAGATGAGTAGTTATAAACTTAACAAGAGTTTATTTACAAGAGATGAATATATAAAAACAAAAGTGAAAGAATTAAAATTTGGCTCAATGAATTTTCATAATGAATTTGCTCCACAAACTCTCTAACTCTTCAAATGAAGTCTTAAGCTTGTATTTATAGTGGAGGGGCCAAAATATAGCTGTTAGAGCTTTGATTTTCATCCCCAACAAACCTCTATCTTTATTTAACGTTTCTTTCACTTTTTGCTAGAAAAATGAGGCTCTTAGTTGTAATATACCATTCCACAATCACGACCCTTGATTCCATAGCCATTGGAGCTATGAAATAACCATTGTAAAAGTGACCAGTCAATGTCACGACCGGGATATTCAATGTCACGACTGGGACATCTGCCCAGGAGTGTCACTACCATTTTAAACAATCTTGAATTTAGCTCTCATTTGGCTTGTGGGAATGCTCACGATCATGATGCCACTCGTGAGCATCCTTGCCTTCATTTTTTGGGCACATTTTGAGCTCCATAACTCCATCCAAAGAGTATAGTCTTATACCTAACTAAAATCACACTTAAACACACATATTAACAATAGAAATTGATTGTTAAAGTCAAAACTAAGGTTGATTAGAGATTGATTATGACATTGATCATGCAAAGGGTCAACAAACTCGTATATTGAAGTTCGTTTAATAAACAAGCAGAGTTCAAACTATATAAAATTTGGCTCATGAAACTCACAAACAAGTTCAATTATCAAATTAATGTTAATTTTATATTACTATAATGATTAATATCAGTAATTCAATTATCAAATTATAAAGATAAAATAACGTAATTTTGAAAAGCAATGAGCATTAATTTGATGATAGCTTAATACATTAGTAGTCTTTTAAATATGACATCTTTTATCAGTTTAAACACTTCAACTTATTAAAACTAAAATTTATTAACATTTTTTACACTATTTGATATTTCACAGTAAGTTAAAAAGAAACACTTAAACTCATTAAAAAAAATTTGTAAGTCATTTTTTAGTGTATGGATGTCTCAAAATGATTAGTATAGTCATTTCTTGGCCTATGTCTAGGAACCCCTCCAAATATAGGGCCTCAAATATGGGACCCTAAATGTATATATAGTCAAAGAAATGTCTTAAATAATTTTTTATTCTATTGTATTTTTTTCTTAGAAATAGGCACTCTATTTTATTTACAAAATAAAATTTATTTTTTAAAAAATTACTATTAAATATGTAAAATAAATTTTATTCAATAGTATTAAAAGTAAATATAAATAAATTTATAGTTTTAATTTATTCATTTTTTATGTTGTTTATTGTTATTTTTCAATTAAATCATTTGCTAGGATATTTTTATTTTTAGATGCAAAATTTTTTTTATGTGTTAATCAAAGCCGTACCAAAACTAGGGGGGGGGGGGGGGGGAAAGGGATAAAGAGAGGCCACTACCTCCTTTTAGCTAATTAAATTTTATTATAATCCTTTAAAATTTACATATTTCCTCTCACCAAAATTTATTTGATTGTCTCATAATTCCAATACAATAAGTTAAATATACACATAATTTTTTAGTTGAAAAACTTTAAAATTTTGCCCTTTCAAATTAGAATCCAATATTGATGCTAATATCAAATTATTTTTTAATTTATTTAATTTAAATAGCAGAAAATAATTAATACCTAAAAAATAATAGTTAATTAATTATTTTAAATCTAAAAAATAAAAAATAATTTTTACCTTGGGCCACAAGTACTCTTAAGCCGAACCTGCATTTCCTTCAGTTTCCTAGATAAAGCAGGAGCTAGCAGCATCTTAGTAGTTTACCTATGCCAACTTTCTTGTGCAGAGCATCAGCTGCAACTATAACAAAAGAAATTTGTTTAATTAATATATTTTGTCAAATTCAAAGCATTTAAAAATATTGTCAGTGGATTTGGTACAATAGCTGAATATACAAACATTGTATAGATCCCATGATGCACTTTTTTTTTTTGGACAAGTCCAATGATGCACACCCATTCATGGTTTTTGCATCTTTAAATTACAACTATTATTCTGAGAAGGCGTTAGTCAACCCAAAGGATATCACCAAAAATTCATAATGGCCATATCTTGTCCGAAATGCTGTCTTGGGTATATCTCCACTTCTGATTCTCAACTGATGATACCCTGACCTTAAGTCAATTTTAGAGAAACACCAAGCTCCTTGAAGTTGGTCAAACAGATCATCAATCTTTGGGAGATGATACTTGTTCTTGATGGTGACTTTGTTCAATTGTCTATAGTCGATGCAAAGTTAAAGGCTATCATCTTTCTTCTCTAATAAAACCCTTATCAAGCAATTTTTGCAACTGCTCATAAAGCTCCTTCAACTCCGCAGGTGCTATCCTATATGGTGGCATAGAGATAGGATCTGTACTAAGTACAACATTGATACAAAATTCTATCTCTCTTTCTAGTGGCAAGCCTGGTAATTCTTCAGGAAAAACATCAGGAAACTCACACACAATTGGCACATTCTCTACTCTTTTCTCATCTGCCTTAGTATCTCCAACCATAGCTAAATAGCCTTGACATCCCCTTCTAAGCATCTTTCTAGCTGTGATTGCAGAAATAAGATTTTGAGGCACTGAACTCTCATCACCTTTAAATCGGAATTCCACATCATTTAGAATCCTAAAAATCACTTCCTTCGCCCGACAGTCTAAAGTGGCATAGTGTAGAGCCAACCAGTCCATTCCCAAAATCATATAAAAATCTATCACATCCAGCAAAACTAAATCCACAAGCAACTCTCTACCTTCCACTAACACAGGACAAGATGGAAAGATTATGTCTGTTTCTAACTCATCTTTGAGGGGAGTTCCTAAGATAATGGAACTAATAATTTGGATGGTTGTCATCCCATTTTGGAAGCAAATATAGGTGACACAAAAGGAATGAGATGCACCAAGATTAAATAAAACTCTAGCATCAAGATAACAAACTGGAAGAGTACATGCAACCACTACATTGGATGCATGTGCATCCTGAGGAGTCAATGTGAAAACTCTAGCTTGTCCATGGCCTGCTTGTTGTGAAGTAGATGGCTGCACAAATCCTCGGCCACTAGATCTCCCTCCAAATCTACCTCCTGAACTATGACCCTGCTGGCCCATAAACTAAGTACCACTCTGCTGAGGATATACTGGTACCTAAAACTGGGAAGGAGTCTGCTGTATTGGCTGAGCAACTGTAGCAGATGAACCCTGTGAGTATGCTTGCTGGTAACTAGAATGTGGACATGCTCTAGTAAAGTGTTCAACCTGTCCATATTTGAAACATGCTCCTGATGGTAAGTGACAAGGACTTTGATGTATTCGACCACAGTTTGAATATGTACTGGGTCCTGATCATGCACTGCCATATCTAGAACTCTGAACACTACTACTACTATTGGCTCCAGGCCTAAATCTAATAGGTCTGCTACTCCGTCGGCTATGCCTCCCACTCTTATGCCCACGGTGACCTCTATAGCCCTGCTGTGAGGTACCAACAGTCTGAATGCCAACACTCCCCATCTGAAAAGTAGGTTGTTGAATCCCCTGAGCTACTACCGATCTATTGTTGCCACTCATATAGGGGTCAGCGATAGTCCTATGCCTGATGTGTCGCCTCTCCAGCTGTCGAGCCTCCTCAATGACTCTTTCTAAACTCCGGTCCTCAGTCTAGATGCCAACATAGGCTAGGCCTAACCCTGTCACAAATAACTCCATTGCTCTCCTCTCATCCTGCATCACATCTGCAGTATTACGTAATAACCTGAGAAACTTATAGGTGTACTCCTCAACTGACTGATTACCTTTGGCTATATACAACAATTGCCACCTGTAATTATCCCTCATCGAAGGTGGAAAAAAATACCTCAAAATTGCTCTTTAAATTCTAACCATACCATGGTAGTCATAAATAGCTGGATTGACTGTATAAACGAGTGTACCCAGTTCTGGTTCTAGCCTCAATGGTGTTTATAAAATCCAAGACATCACTAGTACCATCAAACGAAACTCTCCCAACTCTTGAATACAACAAAGTTGCATCCGCATCAGACATCCCTTGGTTTCTCAGCTGCAATATCTGCTATACTAAACGCATAGCTTGATTAAGTGTCGCTACTCTTTGATTAATCCCTACTACACCAGTTACAAAAGTTGCGGGATCTATCTCAGGAGCTTCTTATTCTACTTGAGGTTGTTGTTCTTGCCTCTGCCTAGCCGCTACTCTAGGTTTAAGAGCTTGAGGGGTATGGGGAAGAGCTTGAGGGGTATGGGGAATAGCTTTAAGAGCTTTATCTTGAAAGGATTGCTCACTCTCATCATATGCTGCATCTGCAGTAGGAGCATTTTGTGCTCGCCTCATTCTGAAAAGATACACAAATGAGATTCAAGACATAACAAGGATGCTAATATATACATGAAATTCTAAAAACAATGATGAACATAAATGACACTTATCAACATAATCACCACAGTAGTTTCAAGAAAAGACAGACACCAGCAACCAAAAGAATAACAAATTAACTAATAGCTTTGATACCAACTTTTTCACAACTTGAATCCTAAGGAATGAGAAATACATAATGCTTCTGAGATCCGTAGTAAGCCTATAAAATTTTTCACAACAAAACATTTCAAAACTCAACAATTCTAATGAAAATCCTGCAGAATTTCCTTTGTACCAGGAATAAACCAAAACCTGCATGGTACAAATAACACTTCCAACAATATATACTCAATCACCACAACTCCAACATCACTATAGTCATCAACATCTCAACTCAAGAATTTAAAATATACATTATAATGCAATACCAATACCAATATGATTACATTAACAACAATTCTTCCAAACTACTGCGGTGTCTAGATTAACTAAGAATATTCCACAAATATTAATAACATTACAATCACCTGCATAAAGCAGCCGGTGAAGAATGAATCCGGCGCAGAGAACAAGAACTGACTGTAGACTCCCAAGATCCTGAAAAATAGTTAAGGGGAGTCTGACCTCACTGAGTGAATTAATAATGTAAAATGCATGTTGGTTTTAAAACATAATTTAAAAACCAATCAAACTATTAAAAAAACAAATATCAAAATTTTTTTATTATGTTAAAAACTATTTTGATAAAATATATTTCCAAAAGCTATAAATCTCTTTATACAAAATTCCTCATATGAAAATCATATAAAATAAAATCTTTAGCGGAAATCATAGTAGAACCCTTAGCCTCAATCCACTATTGATGTCCCGAGAGAACAAGCTCAACTGAGTTACATCTCAATACTAGCTTGAGAGAATAAGCTCCACCAAGCCAAAACACTGCGTAAGAGATCATGCTTTACTGAGCTCAACACTGCCCAAGAGAGATCATGCTCCACTGAGATCAATTCATTTACTGCCCCAAAGAACAAGCTCCACCGAGCCATTTCACATACTATCCGAGAAAACAAGCTCCACCGAGCCTTTCCATATATATCCAACATAAGATCATAACCAGTGCACACGTGGTCCTAGTGACACCCACTAGGTAGTACGTTCTACCAATTTCTCCAAAAATATACTCATTTCATATATAAAATAAAATAAAATGAAACCAAGCTAAAGCATTTCCAAATCTCTTAACAATAATAAAATAAATAATCATGCTTGCGGGAAATATTCATAAACATAATTAAATCCATATATTCAGCTTTATTATTATCTTAATCGCATAAAAATTCTTATTTATATATCTTCAATAAACATTTTATAAAATTAACTCACAGGTGGAGCGTACCGGCTGACATGTCCTCGGTTGCCCAAATGCTACAGCTCCTGCTCCGGAACTCTCTATAATAAATAATATTTATTTAAAATATGCTTACATATATTCTTCAAATAAATGCAAATAAATGCATAATAATTTCCCAAAATTCCGAAAAAACTAATAAAATCAAGGAATTAATAAAATGGACTTAGACATATCCTAAATATGACATTTGAGGCTAAAATTATTTTGATGAGTTAAGACAATTTAAATGGAAATAGAGTAATTTCCACTTAAACACTTCCGGAATTTTTAATTCAAAATCTGTGAGGAATCAGACCAAGCTCCAATTACGGAAAACAATCCTCATTATTTACACTATTTATTAAAAATAAAATTAAATTTTTTGGGCTGGTCACTATTCCTCACTGGAATCCGGTTGGAACTCGCCGGATTTCTCATTGGAAAATCATCGTTAACACAAATCAGGCATAACAACATGTTCACATCAATGCATGGAACTCAAAAATAGTCTCAAACTCCACAAACAACCTCTAAATAAATAAATCAGAGAGAAAAAAAAGATTACCAATTTTACTCTGACCAAGGCCTTAACAACGTAGATCGGACTCAAAATGGGTATCAACCAACTCCTGGAAATGAGATAAGTCCAACGGTGGTGGTTACAACAGCCAACAGTCGCCGAAAAACGTGATCTAACACCGGAAAGTTTAAGCCAAAACTTTGGAGCTTAAACCGATAAAATCTAGGCCAAATTTCATGAAACAAAAATTACTAGCATGTTAAGGATGTTGAGAAGGATATGTGATTCGAATTTCGTGTCAATCGAAGGTCGTTTGGCTGGTGAACGGAGATGGGAAAGTTTTAGGTGCTACAGTGACAATCGGGAAGTTCAGGGGCTTATCTAGAACTTTCGCATTTGTCAGCCCTAAAAGGAAGAGGAGGATGAAAAATTCCCACTTTAGTTCTCGTATTTTTGGCAAAATTTCCATTTGGTCCTTTTACTTTGAGGCTTTAGATAAATGCTAGCAATTAAATGAGTTAACACCATATAACAGCCATACAACAATAATGCAACAACATGGCAACAACCAATCCACCAAACAACAACCCGACATTAATAACAACTCAACATCAACAACAACCGAATAACCAAATAACAAGCAAATCAACTACACATCAATAGTCCATCAACGACACAACAATAACACAACAACCCATCAACAACCCAACATCAACAGTATCATATATTATTTTTATAAATAAATTAATGGTTATTATAATGTGCAAGTGTTTTAATTTTTTTTCCCAGATACTAAAAAAATTGTGTTGTAACCTACAACCTCATATAGGTAATATAGATCTCTTACCACTTCAACAATTTTTTACACCTTTTGCCACTTCAGAATAGTTGAATGTACAAAAATTGTATAGATCCAATGATGCACTCTCATTCATAGTTTTTGCATGTTTAAATTACAACTATTAATATGAGGAGGCCATGACACTTTAATAAGTGTGTGTATGTATATATTATTGTAAGGTATGTTCTGCCATGACACGTTAATTTCTCCAATAAAATTACAAATAGTTTTGCTTTGATCTCATCTAGTGAAATTTCTAGCTTTGTCTTTCAAAAACGCTAAATGAATTTCATAAAATATATAGTTCATTTGCAAATTTAAGTGAATATATTGAGGTTAAGTGAAAAGTTTTGTGTCTTTCTTTCAATTACAACTTTTCAATCTTATGAAATTGTTTATTACTAAATTAAATTATTAGAATTTTTAAATGAATCCATTTCATATAATTTTTGTAAATTAAAACTATTTAGAATACATTTGAAAAATAAAATGGAATTTTTGGAGGAATTGAAGCAAATAAGGAGTAAAACAAGATATTTATGTTAAAAGGAACCTCAGCAAAAAGCATAAGGTACGTAGAAAAGTAAATTGAGTTTTCGTCAAATTACTGTATGCTAGTTTTGTTAATTTATTACATATAAACTAAAGCTACATGCTGCATCTTTAAAATAAATAATAACTGATAACTTGATTCTGGAACCTCCGAGTTCTGTAGGTCAAGCAACCAACAAAGAGGCAAGGTGAGAGGTGGGGTTTCCCCCACAAACCCTCCGATGCCTAAGTCAGGATGGGTTGAGAGAGAATTTAGAGAGAGAAAGAGAACTAAGAGAATAGGGTAGAATAGAATGAATAATATGAGAGAAGGTAAGGACTATTTATAGAGGATGAGATACTTAAACCTGAGAGGAGTATGTCTCCTTCTCCTAGTAGGATATGTCTCTTTATTGCTTAATTGCTTCCTGATCCGGGAGTCTTCCTAATGAGGGACTCCTTTTCCTCTTTGGATTTGGTTTCCTTGTGCTGCAAGTCACTATTATTTAGGAAGATATTTATTAGCTAAAATAGGAATATACCTGTGGGGTATCATATATAAACAAATAATTAGCACTTGATAACTTTTAACTCAAAACTTGGATGGACCCAGCTGACCATGCTATACCCCTATCTGAATTCCTTGAATCCCATACTGAAGCGATTGAATCCCTCAATTCCCTCCTGCAACAAAAGCTTGAAAATGGGGAAGATGATGAGGCTTTATAAATACTCAACCGCCTAGTCATGGCACAACACAACCATTGGTCACTGAATGGAAATTCCTGACGGCGAAATTGTTAAATGAAATGGGTCGAGCATAGGATGCACGTAAAATGTTTGAAGAAATTCTCCAAATAAATCCGTTATCTTTTGAGGCCTTGTTTGAGAATGCGCTTCTAATGGATCGGGGATGCAGTTATTAGTAGGCTACAGCAGGCCTTAGACATTGCAAAAGAGGAGAATAAAGTGAAAGAAGCTAGAGATGTGAGGTTCATTATGGCGCAAGTGCAGTTTCTTCAAAAGAATGTAGAGGAGGCTTTGCAGAGTTATCAAGAGTTGTCAAAAGAGGATCAAGTGATTTTAGGCCATACTTTTGTCGAGGAATGATTTATAGTTTGCTTGATAGGAATGAGGAGGCAAGAGAACAGTTTGCCAAGTATCGTGAGCTTTCTCCTAATAAGTTCGAGGTGGAAGGGTATCTGAGAACTCCATTGTCAAGGATGAAGCTTTTTGGGTATAACGACGAGAAATAGGCTGCTTTCTAATCTAGGCCTTTGAAGTTTATGGGTAAAAATAATGATGGGAAAGACACTT
>CATIWK010375790.1:0-17509 GCA_949634005.1 Mallotus japonicus
TGACTTTTGGAGGTTGAAACTCTTTGGTAATTCTCTGACAAAATCGGCTTTCACTTGGTACACACACTTGCCCTCCAATTCAATAACTACTTGGAAAGATTTGGAAGAAAAATTCCATATTGAATTTTATAGGGCCAGACCTGACATATCCTTGGCCGATTTGGACAGGATTTCACAGTTACCGGGGGAGTTTATAGAACAATATATAATGAGGTTCCACAAGCTAAGGACTCAATGCATTTCAGTCATTAGTGAGGTCGAATGTGTCCCCATGGTGGTCAGGGGACTAAACTATTCCATGAGAGAACATTTTGAGGGACACCACTTCAGGGACTTGTTTGAGCTAACCACTAGGGCTTCTAGTTATGAGAGGTTGCTCAGAGAAAAGGACCAAAGGAGGGCTTCCTCCAAGGGAACTTATTACCAAGATCCCTTGATGTATCGACCATTGATGATGACTATAAGACCGATACTGATGATGAGGCCATTAATGTGGCCAAATACATTGGAATAAAACCCAATGAATGTCAGGCCCTAAAAAGGCCGACAGTGATAAAAGAAAAGAAGAAGATCCCCAAAGCAAATCAAATAGTGAGGGAATATTCTTTTGACCTTACAAAGGCCGATGAAATCTTTGATGCTCTGATCAAAGATGTCCATATTAAACTATCTGATGGCCATGTCATTCCTCCTCCGGAGGATCGGGCTGGTAAAGAATACTATAAATGGCATAATTCCTAGAGACACACCACTAACAATTGTGTAATTTTCAGGAACGTGGTTCAGAAGGCCATCGATGATGGGAAGCTCCTTTTTCCAGGAAGAGGGAAAGTTGTTACAGTAAGCATGGTATTACCTAGGATACCAAGTAATATGATATTTCCCAAAGACATCAAGGTGCTAGGCCCAGGGAAAGGTGAACCTTGGACACCCGATCAGCCAAGAGTCAGGATAGAGCTGAAACTTCCTGAAGAGGATAAAGGGGAAACTTCAAAGGTGAACAGAGAAGTTAGCTTCATTAATGAAGAAGAAGTAACATGCCCAACATGCAATCATTACTTCATGTATACTCCAAAGAAACAGAGCATATTCCCTAAGCATGTAATAAGAGACCGACAGGATTATCACTATCGGTCAGGACCCGAAGTTAGGGTGAAATCGTCGGCCCATAGCAGAAGCCGATCTCACTCACCCAAAAGACAGAGGTTGAAGGAGGAATCAAGCAGAGATTCCTATAGGGATCAAGGTCGTTTATCGAATCGGCCTGATGCTAAAATATTCAAACCCAAGGCAACTGAGTCCTGGTAAAAGCATAGACCAAAAGCTTATGTTTTCAAAAGGGTACGGTATCCAGACAAAGATGGGTGGCTTAGCATGACCAAGACCCAGAAAAGAAGAACGCAGCGGCTTCGTCAATCAGCCAGACAGACTCATGAACCATCAGCTTCTAGAATTTCATCTGAGAGACCTCGGGCAGAAAAAGAAGGAGATGGTAGTCATCAACCTCTGAAGTTTGAGAGGAAGAGAACCCCTAAAGAAAGGAAACATGAGAAAAGGGTAGCCGATGATAGAGATCGGATAGTAAAGAAAATGTATGGCGAAAAGGTTGATCCTCAAAAGAAGCCTTACTCCAATTTGAACTTGTACAAGCAAGAGAAGGGTAAAGGAAAGACACAATGGTACTGGTCTGCCAAGGAAGGAAAAATCAAAGATGGACCACTACCTCCACCATCGCCAAAGGAAGAAGTCTTAGGCACTTCCATCAATATTGTGACACTGCCAAATGACTTCAAACCGAAGCCGGGCCAGAAGTCCACTCTAGATGGAGATGTTATCACCCTTAATAACTGTGAGCTGAATGATGGACAGGGGGAGTCCTTGACCATTCCACAGCCTGATCTTCTCATGACCAGACATATTCGGCCACTCTATATTAAGGCCGATTTTAATGGGGTGGAATTGAAGAGAATTTTAGTGGACAACGGAGCTGGAATTAATATTCTACCACTCAGAACTCTGAAGAAACTCGGTCTTGAAATTAAAGATCTGAAGAAAACTGATGTTGTTATGACCGATTTTGCTGGGCATGATAGGGCCCCTGATGGTTTTATTATGCTGAATGTTAAAGTGGGTAGACATGAGTCACAAAGAGGGTTTTTCGTCATGGACGTCAAGACCAATTACAACGTCCTCCTTGGTAGGGATTGGATACATTCCAATACTTGTGTTCCTTTATCCCTGCATCAAATGCTGTTCATATGGAGACCAGAAGGGGATGTGGAGGTCATCCATGGGGATCCCAACCCATTTGGGGAAGAGGCCTTCCATGCAGAGGCCATGATGTACTTGCCTCATTTTTCTAGTTTCAAGAAGGGTTCTAAGACAAGCATTTTGCTTCATTGGCCTACAGTAATTGCATCAGGAGAAGTTGGCCGATCTTTTATAACATATGATATTAATGATATCATAACACTATTTAAATAAAAGGGCATATCCAATCAGCCTAGTGTATTTATGAGGAAGAAGAGCAAGATCCTATAGGCCGATTGAAAATAGATGTCGTACACATCCCTGCGAGCAAGTTAGGGGATGATCCTATTCAAACCCTAGACCTCCTAAAAGAAGTCAATCTGGGTACTGAGGCCGATAAACGACCAATATACATCAGCTCCAAGCTAAGTCCAGAATTTGAAGCTAGACTAGTGGAGTTGCTGATAAAATTCAAAGATTGCTTTGCTTAGACCTACAAAGAAATGCCTGGTTTGGATCGAGATCTGGTGGAACACGAGCTACCTATCAAGCTAGGGTATCGGCCACATATCCAACCTCCTAGAAGAATGTCTAGGGATGTGGAAAATCTAGTGGCCAATGAAGTCAAGAGGCTAACTAACGCAGAATTTATCAGGAAGGCTCAATACACCCAGTGGCTGTGAAATATTGTTCCTGTAGTCAAGAAGAATGAAAAAATCAGAGTCTGCATTGACTTCAGAAATTTAAACTTGGCTACTCCTAAAGACGAATATCCTATGCCCATGGCCGATATGCTCATTGATGCTGTATCAGGCCACTACATTGTCAGCCTCATGGATGGTCATTCGGGGTATAATCAGATCAAAATTCGGGAGACCAATGTTAGCAAAACAGCATTTAGATGTCCTGGTGCGCTAGGAAGTTACGAGTGGGTGATTATGCCATTCGGCCTTAAAAACACTGGGGCAACTTATCAACGGGCGATGCGCGAGATCTTTGATTCATTAATTGGAGATTTCATGGAGGTTTATATTGATGATGTCATCGTCAAGTCCAAAGCCAATGAACAACACTTGGAGCACCCGACAAAAACATTCGAAAGGTTGAGGCTCCAACGGCTGAAGATGAATCCTCTCAAATGCGCATTTGGGGTCTCAGTAGCCCATTTTTTGGGATTCTTGGTGCACCAGAGGGGGGTGGAAGTAGACGCTAACAAGACAAAGGCAATCATCCAAGCTACACCGTCTAAGTCCAAAAAAGAACTTCAAAGGTTAATCGGCGAGATCAATTATCTCAAGAGGTTTATTTCTAACACAGCAAGCCGATTACGAATATGGTCACCCCTACTGAAACTCAAAGATAGGGAAAACTTTGTGTGGACAGTTGAGCATTAACACGCTTTTAATCAGATCAAGGCATACTTGACTTATCCTCCAATAATGGCTGCCCCAAGGCCGATGGACCCCTTGATACTATACATTTCAGCCTCAGAGACATCTATGGGTAGTCTACTTGCTCAGGAACAAGAAGGATTTGAGAGATCAATTTACTATCTTAGCCGGGCACTAACCGATACAGAGATGAGGTATTCCTCTATTAAGAAACTCGGTCTTTGCCTGTATTTCACATGTTGTAAGCTCAGGTAATACCTGCTATCCTCTGTGGTATGGGTGATCAGTCAGACCGACGTCATAAAGTATATCTTGTCAAGACCGTTCCTCAGAAATCAGCTTGGAAAATAGGTCGTGGCCTTGTCATAATTTACTCTTCAATACGTGCCCCAAAAAGCCATCAAAGGGAAAGTGCTGGCTGACTTCCTAGCTGATCATCCCACGATAGAGATACCAGTTGATCTTTGTGAGGCTAAGGGATGGAGAGTATGGTTTGATGGTTCAAGGGCTTCGTCAGGCTCGGGGGCAGGAGTTGTTTTGGAATCACCCTATGGAATCAAGATGAGGATATCTTTTCTGCTTAACTTCCCATGTACGAATAATCAGGCTGAATACGAAGCTCTTTTGATAGCACTTGAAATCCTTACAGAGCTAGGGGTTCATAATGTGGAGATCTATGGAGATTCCATGCTAGTAATCAAGCAAGTGTCAGGAGAGTATAGATGTGAATCAGTGACGCTGGGAGCATATTGTAACAAGGCCCAACACATGATGAAGGGATTCACAAGAGCCCGACTGCAATACCTGGAGAGAGAAGCCAATGATGAGGAAAATGATTTGGCTCAATCGGGCTCAGGCTACAAAGACCAAATATCATCAATCCTAATTTTGATAAGACCTCAGTCTTCTTTGATGGTAAAATCTAATAACCTATTTTAGGTCGCTGTCATTGATCTTAAGGCCGATTGGAGGAAGGAAGTCAAGGAGTATCTCAACAATCCTTCCATATCACTGAAAAGGCATATCAGAGTCCTGGCAACCAAGATGCTACTGATAGATGGTGAGCTATTAAGGAGAACAAGTTCTGGGGAACTCCTAAGGTGTATTGGTCCTAAGAAAGCAATGTTGGTCATGGCCGAAACTCATGAAGGAATCGCAGGTGCACATTAAGAGGGAAGAAAGATGAAGTGGCTGATTTGGTAATATGGCTATTTCTGGCCAACTATGGAGAAGGATTGCAAAGACTACGCCAAGAGGTGTGAAGCTTGCCAAAAACATGAACCGATTCAGCATGTTCCTGCAAGAGAGTTGCATTCCATCGTTAAGCCTTAGCCATTCAGGGAAAGTTTATCCCACGTCATCCAAAGGTCATGGATTCATGTTGGTGGCCACAAATTATTTTACAAAATGGGTGGAGGTTGTCCCATTAAAGACCGTTAATCAGCAATCGGTCATTGATTTTATCACCAAACACATCATACATCGGTTTACGATCCTAGAGTCCATAACTATGGATCAAGGGACTATGTTCACTGGGGAGGAGATTTAAGCGTTTGCTAATAATTTTAAAATCAAATTACTTCATTCATTGCCATACTACGCCCAGGCAAACGGGTAGGCAGAGGCGACTAACAAATTGATAAAAATGGTGATCCAGAAGTCCATAAAAGAAAATCCCTGGGTGTGGCACAAGACTCTATCAGAAGTGCTCTGGGCATTAAGGACAAGTCAAAAATCAGCCATTGGCACATTACCATTCAAATTAGTATACGGCCATGAGGCCATGTTGCCAATGGAACTGACTGTGGCATCTTTGAGAAGGCAGGTCCATTTGAATTTATCACCCTCAGATTATACTGAAAGCATGCTGCAGGAACTTGATCAATTAGACGAAGAGAGACTCTTGGCATATGACCGATTGAAAGTGCAAAAGAAGAAGGTAGAATGAGCCTATAACCGAAGGGTTAAGCATAAGTTTTTCAAAGAAGGAGATCTCGTCTGGAAATTGGTACTACCAATCGGACATAAAGACCGATCACTTGGTAAATGGAGTCCTAATTGAGAAGGGCCCTTTATTATAACTCAATTACTAAGGGGCGGTGCTTAATTTCTAGCAGACAGAGATGGCTCCCCACATCCTAAACCGATTAATGGCAAGTATTTGAAAGCTTATTTCCCATCCATGTGGGATGGCATAGATCGGTCACATTTTGATAATGATTTAGCATTTTCACATTTGTATTCAAGGCCGATTATATGTGTCGTGCCAATTATGTTATGGTTTATTTATTTTTATTAATAATATTATCTGGCTAAGTTCCTGCATTTAGGCCAATAAGTTATTTGATGTGTTATAAAGACTGATTGTTGTTTTCGGTTCAATCAGTTGTAAATTAAAAGAAGCATTAAAGAATAATCATAATACATAATGGAGGCAAGAAATGATATTTAAACTCATTAGGCCATCCAACAAGCCAATAACATATCATCAAAAATTCAAAGGATGGCCACCAAGGCCGAAACATTCAAAAAATTGTACTATCTGTCACAACCCGACCGATTAAGTTTGTGATTTAAAAGAAGTGACAAACTCAGATAGAGCGTTAATAGCATTCTCCTTCTCCAACAAAGACGAGTCTTTTTGCCCTTGCAACTTGGTGATTTGGAGATACAGGTTCTTCCTTTTCTCCTGTATCTCTTTCATACGAGCACCTCGAGCTTGCATTTGCTCCACTCGTCTCCGTTGGCCGGCCTCAAAACTAGCAAGATCGGCTTATTTCTTCTTTTACACTGCCTCTAAATCGGCCATTTCCTTCTTCAGCTTGTCCAAAGCTGGCCCAGCTTCCAGCACAATCTTCCTCTCTCTCTTGACAGCATCTACAATCGTGACCGCCTCCTCATCTAACTTCTGCTTCTTAACATCCTTATCAGCAAGTCCAGTGAGAAACTTGTCAGCAGCCTTGAAGTTAGTAATGAGGGTGGGCAGGGCTTCATGAAGATGGTCGATGATGTACTTTTAGCCGATTATGATGTCTGATCCAAGATGGATGACATTATCATGGAGATATTTCAACAATCTAGCAGCCCGATCGTGATTGCTATCGTCAATAAAGAAGTGGGAAGGTCCCTCGAAGATCTCCACCAAGTCCTTGAGCCTCCGTTTCACCTCCTTGGCAATCTGGTCTTCAGAATCGGCCACGACGTCACCAGCACCATCATGCTCTTCATGGTCAGAAGAGACCTGGGCATCCACCTCATCATCTCCGGACTCATCAAGATAAGCCTCGATCTCATCGAATAAGGTGAATAATGAGCCTTGCAAAACAAGACCGATTAGAACATGGCCTAAAAACAAGTTTTACTCCATTAAGAAGAACCTTACCTGATCAAAGGCTTGAGGTGCTGATGTTTTTGGAGGAGGTGTGGCTGATTTATTTGAACTCAGGGGAGTAGAAACTTCAACAGAAAGCTTGGAGGTATCTTCCTTGGTATGGGTTTCTGCTGGGATATACGGGTTGCCTTTGCTGGAAGAACCCACCTGAATTGGGGCCTTGACAGGAGGAACAGTGAGATCTTGTATTTCCGCTGCCTTTGTAACCTCGGAAGCCGATTTTGAGGTACTCTTCTTTGAAGACCGATGGTGAGTTTTGGCCTTTTTCTTCTTCGGTTCGCCTTCTGGTACCTCAATCGGCTTCTCAATGGCATCTGAAAGAAGTATAGTATAAAAGAGAACTCGTGAGGTTAAAAAATGGAAATGTACAAAAGTAACAACTACCTGACCGTTTGATGAAAGGATGCGCATAGGAGGAGGATGGCCGAACTTTCCACAAGACCGTTATAGGGTCGCCAACAAATTTACCAGTAAAGCTTACTTTGCTCCGCAGTCTGAGTTTAGAAACTGCAGGACCGGCGATGCTGAAGGGAGCTATTGGGACCTCTGGAGACCGATCAACGTAAGAGCACGAGCAAACATCCAGATCGGTCACCTCAGGATAACTGGTGCAGGTTTGAAGATAAGTGGCGTAACTCCCAAGATGGTGCTCCCATATTAGTTCGGCCTTAACTTGCTCCATCCTCCTTCGCATCTCATCTTGGTCTCGATAATTGTACTTGCAATTGTAAAAGCTCTCAAAATTACGAATCTCACGTATGTACTCACCTCTTGTTTTTGGTTGGTCTTGCAAAGAAGAAGAAGCCCGATCATCAGTCAGTTCCCACTGTTGAATATTGATCACTTCATTTGAAGTTAAGCAGAAGTGTTTAAAATAGAATGCATTCCAAAAATCCATAAACATTTGCAGCTTGCAAGGATTGATGGGCAGAGGGTAGAGGCACAAGTTCTTCTTGAGGGCACCATGAACTTCGGCGATCTTCTCATAGAATTCAGTGTTGTCATAGACATGCCTTTTATACAACGGAGAATTACAAGAAAATATGATTAGGCAAGGAAGTGATTGGGAAAGGCCGAATTACATCGCAACAAAGTGGGGGTTATATATTTCAACGCCACACTTGTTGTTTCGGGGATCTAGATCCAGACCAAAGGGTAAATCCCTAGCGAGAAGAATGCTTTCCCAGGCCAAGGAGAATTCTTAGGAAAGATTTGAGTTGAAGGGATCTTCAAGGAGCCAGGAAGGACCAAAAATTGCAGGAAGAAAAGGGCAATAAAGTTTATCTTGTCGGCCTTGGGGGTTGTATAAAAAATGAAAGAATTCATTAAATGATGTGTATTTACATGTAAAGGATGACACCCAGGGGGCATAACAGCCTATAGACCGAAGAGGTGGTTTTATGGGCCGATTCATGATATCTTGAAAATATGCATTAAACCACAACTGAACAATCCATATCGGCCCAGGTCCCGATTTGAAGTCATTCCTATTCTTATCAGGCACTAAATGGTGCATGCCCCTATATAATTGACTCAAGACAAATGGGCCAAGTGCAAGTTTTCTTCCATCGGCCAGGGCTACCGCTA
The DNA here is from genome assembly GCA_949634005.1 of Mallotus japonicus. Classification (NCBI taxonomy): domain Eukaryota; kingdom Viridiplantae; phylum Streptophyta; class Magnoliopsida; order Malpighiales; family Euphorbiaceae; genus Mallotus; species Mallotus japonicus. The sequence goes on from CATIWK010375790.1 coordinate 8,620, forward strand.
AGGGGAGAAATTCTTTTGTTATTTTTATGGAGCTGGGGCAACCTACGAATCGACAAAGCCAATATAGAAGGAAGGCAACATGTTCGGCTTTATCAGGGACAGGGGTAGACTTCATATTCATAGAAATGAAAGGCCATAGCTCACATGTTCCTTTTTAAAAGAAATATTGAACTTAGAGGTATCGGCCTTAAGTCTAGGACTAACCTCCTCCCCAAAGGGGTAAAGGCCGAACAGAGCGGTTAAATCCAGTAAGGTGATTGTCATCGGTCCTTCTCTAAAGACGAAGGCATTACTAGACCGAGACCAGAAAAGGGACAAGGCCGATAACAAAGGTTTATTGATAGGCACCTCGGTCCTAGAAAAGTTGAGCATGTCATAGATCCCGATATTTTCCATAGAGAGGAGAACGTGGTTTCTAATCGAGTGTGCCAAATTAGATATTCCTTAGATGGGTTCAGCCAAGATCTAATTGGAATGTTCTCTTTCCAAAGTAACATGTCATTAGGCCAATTGAATCTAGGAAGGTCATTTTTCTTAGCAAAAGGAATTAACTTGTCTACCCATCTAACGTCCTCAACAAGAGCGGGACCTAAGACGACGATACCAGGACAATCGGGGTAGTTGAGTAATACCTCTAGTGTTGCTGTGGAGGCCTGAACAATGGCAGCTGCTCTCTCTAAATGAGCAAGGGGGTCGGCCTTGTCGTCGATTGTTGAAGACGCTGATTTCTTAGATTTTCCCATTAAGTCTTAAAACTGCCAAATAAGAAATGAAATCGGTCACGGATATAATAGGCCGATCAAGACTAAAGCAAAGAAAAGAGATTAAGGCATACCTTTGCGAGGAACTCGAAATAAGATCGCCGAATGCTAGAGAGAGAAGCTCTGAAGAGAGAGAAGGAGAGTTTTCAACAGCAAGTGGGGCAAATGATTGAGACTCCTCCTTTTATAGGCACAATTTCAGGCAGATAAGATGACGCACCAATTGATAAAAATACCCCTATTGGCGGGAAAACAAGAATTAGAGGATCATGAAGCAAAGTTGGGCTCACCATCTATGGGCTTGGCCGTTTGGGCCTAATTAGTGTACAGAATCAATCCATCAGCTTGGGCCTCAGTCCTGATCCTGGGGGGCATTGTTTGTACTGGCCCAAAAGTGGCCCATGGGTGAGGCCCTGAAGTGAGCCCAGTTCATGGGACAAGGCCCAACTCATCTAGGTGTCTGAAGATAACACTAACGGTCAGGAACACGTTGGCAGTTCGCGTCCATACCCTGATTCATGTCAATTAGGAGCAATTGCCTTATGGATAGGAAATTCCCTTTGTGACCGATTAGGAAGTTTTTTGTTTCCTTTAGTCTTATTAGGAAGGTGTTCCTTTAATTGTTATTTCCTTTTTAGTCGAGCTTCAGGGTCTATTTAAACTCGAAGCTTGTTTCATTGTAACTCTCTACACATTTTATCAACTCAATTCGATATATCAATTTTTCTCCTAAGACCCAGCGTCTACATTATCAGACCCGGTGTCTACCTTGATCCCAGTAATCAGATTTCCCAGTGAAATCAAACCTCTTATTTGATCCAAATCAAATAGGTTCAAAGGGACTCGACCTGTTCTTGCCCCTGTTGTCACCCTGAGCTGGCAACAAAGTCTATCGGTCTTCTACCCCGATTCTATGCAATTGTAATACAGGCTCACTCAGACCCAAATTAAACAATCAAAAGGTGCTCAAGCCGATCGCCCTCAAGTTTTAAGCCCGAACAATTCTTAAAACAAAATAACCTTTTGGCAGCTTCTCATCTTCAATTCATATTGTTGTTTATACAATCTTAGCTCTGGAAAACCAGCTAGATTACAACCAGATTTGCCTTCTAGCACAAACATTAATGTGGATGTTACAGGATTTATACAAACCAGCGATGGTATCATCTCTATATCAAGTAAAACTAACACAACAGCCTTATCAGGTTATCTGGCATAAAATGCCTCACCAAGCTCGCTGCACATTTTGCTTCTTTTTGGAGAATTGAACTACTCTCCACCCTCTAGTGGATAAGGATAGGATTTTTACTACATGCATCCAAAAAAGTTAAAAGAGGAGGCGCAAACTTTTCAATTCACCACCTCAACAAAAGATTTTAGTCTGATCAATTTTCTAATCCCCTTGTTTGGTTAAATTCTAATGCTATGTTTGGATGCAAGGGATTTGAGTATAGATTTGGATTTCAAATAAATCTCTTGTTTGGAAACAACATGAATTTGTATTTATGAGGATTTGAAATAAATCCACAAGTAATTTAATATCTCGTTTAATAAGAACTTGAAATGACATGTAACTACCTATTATTTGAAATTTAATATTTAAAATCTAATATTTCAAATCAAATGTTTGCATCCGAACACAGTTTTAATAAATTCATTTCATTTGCAAATGAATTTCAAATTCATTTGAATCAAACACATTTCATCAATAAGAATGGATTTAATATCAAGCAATTCCACAATTAAAAAATTAGAATCAGAAATAAATTTTACAAAATTTTCATTTAAATCAAACATATTCACTTGAATTTACAAATGAATTCTATAAAATTTGAAGCAAACATACTGTAAATCATTTATATTTCCTGATAAATTGTGAAAAAGATGTTCTTAAACTAGTAGCATATTCAAAAACGAAGACATTATACCCTGATACATGATCGTCTTTTTTCCTTTCCTGTATCCTAGTAACCCTGTTTAAGGTGTGCCAAATCCCTACAAAATCTTTCACTCAAAGTTAATACCACAGTACAACATACAAAATAGCTTTCCTAAGCAGTTCAAGGATTCATTAAATTCAATCACAAATGAGCTTGGAACACAATGAGAGGTGCAACTCTTCATGATTTAAACAGGAAGTTACATGAGAACATATTTGGATGGTTGCATAAAACATCATAAACCTTGCAATTATATACAATAAAATTTTGGTCGCTCAAAGACCCATGAACGACACATTATGCTCAATCTCGCGCATAACACGTATACAACACCACATCCTGGCTGATACGCTCAAACTCGAAGACCTGTACACTACACACTGTACATGAACATTTTATGGGACAAACACATTTTGGTATATGCTCACCAAAAGCATGAAGACATATCCTCTTCAGAAGGCATCACAGGAGACCTGCAAAGAGGACATGTAACATTCCAATAATGTAACCACTTCTCCAAACACACCTTATGAAAAAGATGGCCACAAGACAAGCAGTTTATCTCTGATTCTGGCTCGAATCGCGTCAAGCAAATTGAGCAGTCATGCTCAAGCTGTTTACCACTGCTACACATCGAATCAAATCGTGTTGCTGGAGTCCTGCTTCGGAATTCATTAATGTAAGTCTCTGATGGAGGCAAACGAAATTCAAATGAGTCCGTGGGGCCTTCAGTATAATCCAATGATGGGGTTGAAGTTGATGAGGATGATAACCGAATTCCAACAATGTGAAGAATTGACCGGACTATCCCCTTGACAATTGAGACTGATAGAGCAGTGTTTACCAAAAGCACACATAGTACTCCTTCAGATGGAGCTGGAAGCCCTGAGAGACCCATTTCTTAGGCTGATTGAGAGTAAAGAAAGGACCAAATGTTCTCTCTGTTCTCTTAATGTATGACCTGAGATCAATTGAAAAAGAGTTTAGAATACCACAGACAATAAAGAACTGTGAATGACTAACAAAACACAGGAAAAGGGGGCGAGCGTACTAGCATGAAAAACAAATAAAAATTGCATAACAGAAGGCAAAAACAAAGCAACAAAGAATTTGACTGATCTATAACTTTTATGCACGAGTAATGTTTTTAATTATGATGAATATGATCACGGATAAGGTCAGAATTCTGTCAAAGAAGCCGAAATCTGACCAGCAATGAACCCAAAATCCAATAAGGAAAGCGATCTGAAACCCAGAAAAAGGGCTAATCTACTGCATATATTTGTAAAAGGAGGTTACTCATACTGATGGAATAGTATCAACAACTAACAAAATCACTACATATAACATGTCCTCGTGAAGGAATCAGATTAAAGCCTATGGACAGACCTTAAAGTACTAAAATCCCTCAATCCAACAAATGAACACAGCCAAATTGTGCTGAATACAGAAACTGAACCACTATCTTAGTTTTACCATATGCTTTCATATTAACAGACCAAATCCTAGAATCATCAAAGTTATTCATAAAGGCAGAGCGCTATTTGATCAGTGCAAACAATAATAGGTATGAATTTGATGCAGTTTCTAATATAAAGATCTACCAAGCTGAGACCTTAACACTTCAAAGTAATACAAAATTAAAGATCAAAAACAACAAAAGCAATGAGAGGCATAAAGAAATATTGAGCTAAAATGATGCAAATTTCAAACAAGTTGAACTGAATCAAAATAACCCATAAAAAATAATGCATCAGAAAAAGATATAAGATCAAATATTTTTTTCATCCATTCTAAAGACATGATCTTTCTTCATCAAACCAGCAAAAACAAAAAAGTTTCAACATTTTAAAGAAAACCCAGAAAAGAAAAGGCAAGAAAGATGATTACAGATTTATACAAATAGTGATGGAGACTTACACTGCAACTAAAGTATGAAATAGAAAAATAAAAAGATGGGCATCGAGAACAAGAACTCACAAGTAGATGAATAGGATTTAATTAAAAAAAAAATGGGATCTTTGTTAAGTGAGCTCTTGGTCTAGAGATAACATAAACGATAATGGGTTAGCTTTGTTGTCTCTTCTCCTTTAAGTTGCAGTTATGTAATAGTATTATATATAGAGCACAAGCAAAGCCACCAAATGATTTCATTGGCAGATTGAAACCATGAAACCCACCCATTAACCGTAGTTAAGTCTTCCGTGTTTTCCGGAATTTTTGTCACCTTTGTAACCATAGTTACTTTATATCATCATCATCTTTTTCTCCATTTTTTAAGGCTTTTTTTCTGCAACCTTTTTTTAAGCTTAGTTCATTTCTTGCTTCATTTTGCCCCCACTAAGTAGTTCGATTAATGGCATTAATGCAGTTTCTACAAAATTAGGATTGTTTTGATTATACATAATAAATGAGCCATTTGCTTAAAAATCACTCCAAACTCAATAAAATGAAAACCAATTTCAACAACTTCAATAAATGAACTAAATTTAATACAAATTTAATTTATTAAATTCATATATAAGTTATCGAATAAGTGATAATTTTTTTAAAAAAATATTAAGAAGTTATAGGTTTAATTTCTACGGAATTTTTCTGAATTAAAAGGTCAAAAGGAGAGGGAATCGAATCCATAATTACACTTTACAAATTTAGAAGGTAAAACTTTTGTACATTATTCAAATAAAATTGTTTGAGTTAGTTTATAATTTTTTTTTTTTTGAGAATGGAGTTAGTTTATAATTAAATATACAAATATTTTGATATTAAATACAACCTAAGTATACATTATACTTAATAACGATGCATTTTATGGTTACTTTGATTTTTACAAAATGAAATATATTTTTTTAATAATCACCATTGGATGATAAAATACGCTTACATCCCGTGATTATTAAAACAAAGTAAAATAAAAGTAACTCCAAATGAGAGTAACCATAGAATTTTCCCTTAATAACCATAAAAATATTTATTTGAGTTCATTATTTAAATAGAATATAATTTTTATTAAATATGTTATAATTTGTTTATTTATTTTTAGTTTATTTTTGAAAATATTTATTTTAGTTTATTGATAAATAATTTTAATTTATAGTGTCTTTTAATCTTGATAAAATTCGTAAATAATAAATAATATAATAATACTGAATTCAAATTTAACTAGATATTAAATGAACAGAATTTAAACTAAACAAAACTCAATTTGGCTCAATTCAATTATATTCCAATTATAATTTACTGTAATTTTAAGAAGAAATGTATTGTTTTTCTAATTCATGTGCTTTAGTTGATATAATAAATTTATAAGCAAATAAAATTAGTTCGATTAATGGAATTAATGCAGATTCTTTGAAATTATGATTGTTAGGATTGTGTAAATGAACCCATTCCTTATAAGTCACTCCAAACTCAATTTTATTAAAAGTTATTTTTAATTTTATAATAAATGAGTTAAAATTAAGTCATGTAGAATTTAGCTTATTAAATTTATAAATAACTTCAAATGAAAAATATGATAAATATAAAATGTTTATTTGGACTTATCATTCAAATAAATTGTAATTTTTACAAAAATATTTTATTATTTATTTATTTTATTTTAAATTTATTGGTAACATTTTTTTTGAAAAGAATTTATTGGTAACAATTTAAATTTATGATCATTTAAATTTAATAAAATTCGAGAATAATAAGTAATATAATAAGGGCTTGTTTGGCTAAGCTATTGCTGTTAACTAGTAACTGTTAGCGGATTAATGTTAAGTGTTTGATAAAATTATTTATAGCTATTGTTGTTTATATGTTTAATGACCATAATAGATATTAATTAAGTTGTTAAAATTTACAAATTTTGCATTTATTGTTATTTAATTATTTATATGTTCAATTGTATTCAACTATACATATTAATTTCAAAAAATAATTTATATTTATAATTTTAAATATTAAAAATTATGTAATTAAATATAATAAAATTATATACTAATATATATATATAAAAAGGAAAAAACTAATATATAAAATCTAGTTTTTAATTTAATTTAAACGGATATAGACAATTAAGTAATTATATGTAAATAAATAGGGATAGTTAAGTAATTATACTTAAATTAAAGGGAACTGTTCGTGAAAAGCTCCAAATTGAAGCTGATATGTGTCCCTACAGCTATCAGCTACCATTTAAAAGTATTAACCAAACACTATTTTGTAGATGTTGGGAACTGAAAAGCTATCAGCTCTCATCTAACAGCTATGTCAAACACCCTCTAATACTCAATTCAAATTTATTTAGATATTAAATGAATTGAATTTAGAATATGTTTGGTTCAACTATTTTATAGCAGTTGATAGCAGTTGCGGATAGCTAATAGCTATTAGTTGATAAATATGAACTGTTTAGTAAAATTTTGTTAGCTGTCGTTATTCATATGTCAAATGATAATATAATTTATTTGTAAATATAACATCATATATTTCTTATAATATTTTGTAGTTATGTTAATTATTTAAAAATAACATATAGTAACAAATAATAATTTATTGTCTTTAATTTATATATTATTAAAATAATTAATAGAAATTATTTAAAAATAAAATTTAAATATAAATATTATTGTATAATTTTTTAAAATAATTATAGCTAATAAATATTATAATTTATTAATTATTAATTATAATTTAAAATCATATTTATTTAATTATAGACTATAAAAAATTAATTACATACATTTAATCTAAAATAAAGTTATGTGTTGTTAGTTATTTTTAATAAGGGTAAAGTAGTCTAAATAAAAATAAATACCAATCAGCTATCACCTGATGAGAAAAAGCTCCAAAATATAATTTATCAAATCTACAGTTATTTTGAATAAATACAGCTATCAGTTACTAATTTTGAAGTTTTACCAAACACTTAAATTATAGTTTATTAAGAAAAAAATTTCTATCAGCTACCTCAATTTACTACCTTAACTTAATTATATGCCCAATTGTAGCTTATCATATAATTTTAATATAGTGTTTTTGATTCATTTTCAATTAATATAAAAATACTACAACCAAAAAAATCATATAAAATAAAAATATAATATTAAAATTTTTCACAAAATATTATTTCTCATAGCTCATTGAAAGAAATGTTTGATTTTTATAAAAGTTTTTTTAAATTTTGATAAAATTATTTTTTTCAAACATATTTTTATAGAAAATATATATGTATTTACGTATTTTCTTCAAAAGATTTTTATATATGTATATGTATATAATGAATAAAAAATCCAAAACCAATCTTAAGTTGAAAAATATTTAAAAACTTTTTCACATATTTTTGGACTTCTAATTTTTTTTTTACCACAAGTAATTAAAATTATATTTTTTAAAAAAATTCAACTATTTAAAACACTACATGTGAATGTTTAGAAATTATCATGTCTTAAGTAAAGGTTGAATATTTAAATATGATGAAAAAAACTGTTGAGAATATTGTAACTGTTATTTGAGAATATAAATTATATAGATTTTATTGTTATACATGTTTTTAATGTGACTATCATTGTTAGACCATCTCCAACCATCAATACTAATAGTGTTAAATTCACACCAAAATATAGTTTTTATAGTATTTTATCTCCAACCCATTACACTATTTTTAACACCAAAAAAATATTCTTTGTATATTCTTTTTTATATCTCACATTATAATATTTAAACATTTACCAAATTACACATATATTTATATTCTTTTAACAAATGCATCCACTAATAATATATTTTTGTATTGATTAAATAATATTAAATTAATAAATTAATAATTTTTTAATTCTATAATGTCATATTTAATACTTAATTAAAAATAAAAATTACATATTACATCCACTAATAATATAGTTTGTTTAGTTCTAATGTTTTGTTTTAATGTTTAATGTAATGTAGTTTTAATGTTTAATTAAAAATGTTATTTGCAATAAATGTTGTTTTTTATGTAAAATTATTTAAATTTAATTTATAATTTTTTAGAATTTATATAAATATATAAAAACTAAGTGTAAGAATTGTGCCAAGTCATGCTATTAGAGCCATGTAGTGTCAAGTGTCACTTTGTATGACTGCTAGGTGATATTCATTGTTCTTGCATTTTGATTTTGACTTCCTAACTTAATTATTGTAGTGTTTAATTCATTTACGTAA
>CATIWK010375792.1:0-34637 GCA_949634005.1 Mallotus japonicus
TAAGTGTAAAATTCAATGCTTTTTTATTAATAAAATATTCTTATATATTTGAAAATTTTATAAAAATTAAAACATATATTTTAAAAATATGAAAATTAAAAAAAATACCAAAAAAAATAACCTAATATTATTGATAACTAATGAATTATTTTTGAGATTAATTTCACTTCAATTTAATAATAGAAATAATTGAGAGATTCAATACTTTATTATTAATGAAATATTCTTAAATATTTACAAATTTCATAAAGAAATACAAAACATAGTTTAACGTATATTTTAAAATTTTAAAAATATAAAAATATATAATATTGTTAAATAATGAAATTTTTTTTAGATTAATTCTACAATTTGATAAAATCAAAACTATTTTATAAAAAAAAATTATTTTTATCTTTACAATAAAAATGTATTTTATTATCTTCAAAATAAATATGTATTTTATTTTTGAGATCATATGTATTTTATTGTGGAAAATTTCTTGTATATGCTTTTACAATTAAGATATGAAAAGTTTACAAATAAAAATATGAAAAATTCAAAAAATACAGTAAGAACATTTTTATAATAAAATACATAAAATAAAAATAAGATCTTTATAAATTAGTTTTAGTTTTAATTTTATCATTAGAGTGAAATTAATTACAAAAATAATTTCATTAGTTATCATTAATAAGATATCCTTTTTAGTATTTTTTTTTGAATTTTCGTATTTTTGTATTTTCTTAATCTTAAAGTATATGTTAAAATATGTGTTGTAATTTTTATAATTTTTTTAAATATTTAAGAATATTTTATTAATAATAAAGCATTAAATTTCATACTTATTTCTATTATTTGTTTTATTACAATTATTCTAATAAATTTAATAAAATGTAAATTTTTAATTAAAATCATTTAAATATTTTATATCAGGGTTTAGTTTTCACGTTTAATAAAGGTTAGGTATCTATATGTAATTACTTGAATCCAGTCAACACTTACAGGCCCCACATGTTAAAAATGGGCTTCACTAACGGACATGTCAACTGTCCATTAAAGAATTTTTAACAAAGGGTTAATTTTGTAAACTTTTGAAACGTTGTGGGTAAAATTGATAGTAAAATTAAATTATGTGTTATTTGCAAGTGATATAAAATGTTAGTGTTTTTTATGTAATTTTTCCTTTTTTTCTTCTACCTTCCATAATCGGATTTTATTTTCAAATATTTTGAATATATATTAACATTATGTTTGGTTCAATTCCACTAAAAAAAATTCATTTCATTTCATTTCCAAATGAATTTCAAATAGAATTTATTTTCAAATGAATTTTTATCAATGAAGTGTTTCGTTCAAATGAATAATTTGTGAAATTCATTTTCATATATTTTTTTTATATTGTGTTTGGAGTAAATCTAGAATTTAAGTTAATTTTTAACTTTAGTCAAAAAAAATACCTTTTCAAATAGAAAGATATTTTTGAAAATAAAAATAATGAGGGGTATTTTAGTCATTTAAAAATATAGACTTAAAAGTTGTGGAATTCATTTAGAAATTTCAATCATTTTGTTAGAATTTGATGTAGTTATAAACAATTCCACAAATTTAAAAATTTAGAGTTGCAAATGAATTCTACAACATGTTTATTTAAACCAAACATACATTATTTAGAATTACAAATGAATTTCACAAAATATTTTGGAATTCATTTATATTAAACACACTCTAATATATAATTAGTAGTGAATCCACACAATGCGCGAACTATAAATTAATAGATATGTTGTTAATTATTTTAAAATGTAAATAAAATAATTTTATAATGTGTTTAGATGTAAGGGATTTGAGTATGGATGGATTTTGATTTTCAATCAAATCTCTTGTTTAGGAAATTCATTGATTTATAGTAGTGAGGATTTAAAACAAAACCACAATAATTAATTTAATGAGGATTTAAAATTTTTAATCAAGTAATTAATAGAAAATAAAACTCACCTTTTTGGTATTTTTTTGATAATCCTAGATTAAAAGTCTATTTTCTTGTGAAAAAATAAGTTCGTTTGACCAATTTTCCAATGATTTTATCTTCAAATATCTTGTTATATAATTTATGACATCAGTATAATAAAAATGAATAATTGTAATTCATTTCATAGTCCCTTACATATAATTTTTGTTTGACATAAAAATAAAGCTATATATATCCAATAAACTTTGACAAATAAAAATTTAAATATTAATTAATCACTCAAATTGATAGGCAATCCATGAAAATGTTTGAGCAAAAAGCATAGGAAAAAGGGGTTTGTAAGGGGTGTGCATCGGTCGGTTCGGGGCAATTCGGGTGGAGAGTCATAACTGATCGGTTAATGGAGATGTGATATGTTGGGCCGAACCGAGCCGAATAGACATAAATATCTGAGGATCAAAAATTCAAAAATTTTGGATTAAATCGGTTTCGGTTTTGACATAGGCCTAACAAATTGTAAGCCAAAAGCAAAAAAAATAAATTAAGATACTAAATATTTATACTTAAGTTCAAATACAACAGTCCAAAATATAAAGCCCACACGTTTAAGGCCTAACATTACATATTTGTATCATTTTATATAAACTAAATAAAAGCTCAAATTTACCATATTGAAATGTTGAACAAAAAATAAACATTTCATTCCAAGATTATATGCTCTATTGTGCTGCATAATTGTGTTAATGAACCCAGCATCTGCAACAAAAATCAGGTAGACCAGGTCCTGTAAAACGTTGATCAAAAATAAAAATTTTTCTCTTGCAAAAACATCAAACCATGAAATAAATAAGTTATGCAAAAGAAATTACATATAAGCAACTCGGCTAAGGCTCAAAAAATTGTTTTCAATTCATCTAATGGAACATGGCCACATTTTTTGCTGTAATTAAATGCCACCGAAAAAAAATACATCATATAATCTTAAAATGAGTCTATAATAAGGTGGAAGCATTCATCACAGCCTAGCCAAGTTAATGCACAACTAAGATCATGTTCAGAAGAAACAAGTTATGTAGTACACATAATAGGAGCAGCATGCAACAGGAGTCAGGACTGTCAGAAGTAGACATTATGCAACCAACGGAAGCAACAATTATTCAAGATGAAACCAAAAACAAAAGCAGAAGAAACAAGTAACATAAGCATGCATTAGGATTGTCAGAAGTAGCTCCCCTACAAATAATAGAAGCAAGAGCTATGCAAGTGCAACCAATAAAAGTAGGTAGACACAGACAACTCAAGAGACAAGCACATAATAGAAAATAAACAAGTATTCAAGTTGGCATCATTCAACTATTAGTCTCAGAATTTGTTATTCATGTCATTGAAAGAATGCAACAACATTTCTGGCTGTATTAAAACATGCCACCTAAGAGAATGCAGCCAAGCACTCATCTTTGACTCAGAATTCTATGGAAGCATCATCAAAGACTGAAAATGTCATAGTTAAAACATTAAAAATCAAAAGAGTAATTATAAAAGCAAATATAGATGAAAGTTTACTGTTAATATGTGTAAAAGTAATAAACCCCATTGATCTAACATTCAAGTCATCAGATAGCTTCCACTCATGCAAGACGTAACACAAATATAATATCTCAGAAAACATGGTGTTTGAAGTGACATAATGAGAACCAGAAATTCTCAAAGTTATATCATAGAAGTGTTAAAGTAATTGCACCATTTTGTTCACAGAAAGCTAGTCAAAGTAATCAAGCACATCATCTTTCAAATTAAATCTAAATGAAGACTCTTATTCATCATACTTGTCAAATGCTTTTTCAAAATCACATGCAGTTTTAAGCATCAAGTGGGTGAAATTCCACCTTGTTGGAACATCCAGAGACAGATAGGCTAACTCAGCACATTCTTTGAATTTTCTAAGTCTAGCTAGAGAGTTTCTAATATACCTAACACATTCTCTAACTTTTTTAACAGAGTCAGTGACTTCTTTTAAACCCTCTTGGACAATTAGATTTAAAATGTGAGTAATGCACCTCATATGCAAATATTTACACTTAACAACACTAACACCCGAACTTAACATTTTCTTTTTGAAATATCCCATGGCTGTGTCATTAGATGATGTATTATCTAATGTAATAGAAAAAATATTTTTCAACCCCCACTCAAGCATACAATTTTCTAATGCTTTGGCTATATACTCACCATTGTGAGATGTAACATGCACAAATGACAAAAAAATTTTATGCAGCTTCCACTGATCATCTATAAAGTGAGCAGTGACACACATATAATTAATTTGTTGAATTGATGTCCATTCATTAGTTGTAATGCTCACTCTTTAACAATAATTTTTTAAAAAATTCTTTAAGGACTAACTCTCATTCAAAAAAACCTCGAAGCAGTCCCATGTCAAAGTCCACCTAGATGGTAGCTTAAACCTAGGACATGCAACACTCAGAAAATCTTTTAAACCCTTCATATTTAATAAATTTGAATAATAGCTCATCAAGAATACCCATATGGGTAAGTGAATGTCTAATAGCCTCTTAGTCAAATTTCCAAGTGGCTAAGGAACCAAGGGGTTTTGTGTTATCAGCTTCTACATTATTACAAATAGGTTACAATGTTAAAGGTTTCTGTCTAGTGTCTTTATCATTAGGCATTTTCATGTAAGTGAATATGTGATTCCTAAGAGATGATGTGCCATGCTTCTTAGAGTGGCAGTTATAGATTTTAGAGCTACATCTTGCCTAAACAACAACTCCTGCTCCATCTTTAATCTCCTCAAAATGTCCCCATACTTTTGATCTGTGCTCCACTTCCTTCCTTTTCTTTGTAGTTTGAGCTGCCTGAGGCTGCTTAGTATTATTTTCTAAGTGGCTTCCACAACTGGATTAGGTTCACTAGTAGCAATTATGTTGTTGCTACTTTTACCATCATTATCCATCTACAGATCATTAAAAGAAAAGCATTCCAAATATTAGAAAACAACACAAAGCCAAATACAACTCTAAAACACACACATAAAATAACACAACTAAAACACTACACAATCTGAGCAAATTATTCAACTACATATTGTTATGTATTGTTAAATAAAAATAATAAAATAAATAATTAATAATATATATATATATATATATATTAATATTAAAATATTAAAAAATTAATTAATTAATATTAGTATATTACATAAATAAAAAATAATTAAATACTAAATAAAAATATTATGCATAATATATTAATATTAGTTATGTGTGTTGTGTAGTGTGTAAGATCAGTTTTCAATAAATAAAAAATAAATATTTTTTATTATATACTATTTATTAATTAGTGTTAAACACAGATCGAAAGAAAAAAAAATTCACAAAATTTTTTTTTTCATAGATTCACAAATCAAAGAAAACATCACAGAAAATAAAAAAAGCAAACTCTTTTTCACATATCTGCAACATGCAAACTATTTTTCACAGAATTGAAAACATGCAACATCATATTCATTTTTTAAAAAATATATTACTTTTAGATCACAAAATTTATCTCTGATTCACAACGTTTTTCACAAACTAACTTTGTTTACAGAGTTTCCACCTTTAGATCACAGAGATCTAAATTTTGAAACACGGTTAATAAAGCTTCCACCTTCAGATTAAAATGATCTCAAGTTCGAAACAGAGATAATGAAGCTTCCCACCATTCATGTAATACCAGAGAAAAATGAAGGACATTGATGTTAGCCATAAAAATCAAAGAAATAATTTAAAACACGAGGTAAATCTATGACTTCGAAATAGAACTCAAGTTAAATCTGTGACTTTGAAATAGAACTTAATTTCCACAAGAACAACACAAAAATACACAGAAGGAAGGAATGAGAAGAACACATATCGTTATGGAAATAAAAACAAAGAAGATGATATCAAAACAAGTTGTTTTGAACAGTTAGATAAGGGATTGAATGAGACCAGGAGTTGAGGGATGCGAAAGATGAGGTGAGGATTTAGACGTTTCACTACAAGAAAATGCCTGTTTAATAACAGATATTTGTAACGGATATAGTCTATTACAAGTTTGCAAGGGATTTGTAACGGATTTGTAACGACATATAAATTTAGCAACAAAACTTTTGTAACATAATAGTATTCGTTATAACCCAAAATTTGTAACAGAATAGTAATAGAATTAATGGATTTTGTAACAAATACATTTTGTTACTAAATTTGTTACAAAAACACTCGATAGTGTGGCGCCAACTATTAATAACT
The DNA here is from genome assembly GCA_949634005.1 of Mallotus japonicus. Taxonomy (NCBI): domain Eukaryota; kingdom Viridiplantae; phylum Streptophyta; class Magnoliopsida; order Malpighiales; family Euphorbiaceae; genus Mallotus; species Mallotus japonicus. Next base: position 6,244 of record CATIWK010375792.1, read on the forward strand.
ATTTTGTAACGGAAATATCTGTTACAAATTTTGTAACAGAATAATTCTGTTTACAAATTAGTAATAGATGACTTGTCTGTTGCAAATTAGTAACGAAATTTTAAAATTTGTTACAAAATATTATCATACTTTGTTGAATTTTTATATGTTTAGTAAAATTGTAACGGATTCAAAATCCATTATAAATTTGTAACGGCTTTAAAATCTGTTATAAATTTGTAACGGATTTAAAATCAGTTATAATTTTTTATTTTAAGCTAATTTGTAACAGATTTTTAATCTGTTACTAATTAGTAACAGATTAAAAATATGTTACAAAATATTAACATAGTTCTTTTATATTTTTAGCAAATTTGTAATGGATTTAAAATCCATTATAAAATTTTATTTTAATTTTTTTTATGTTTATATTTTAAGCCAATTTATAATGATTTTTAATCCGTGGCTAATTAGTAACGGATTAAAAATTCGTCACAAAATATTAACATAGTTCTTTTATATTTTTAGCAAATTTGTAACGGATTTAAAATCTGTTATAAAATTTTATTTTTTTTATATGTTTATATTTTAAGCCAATTTGTAACGATTTTTAATCCGTTACAAAATATTAACATAGTTCTTTTATATTTTTAGCAAATTTGTAACAAATTTAAAATCTGTTATAAAATTTTATTTTATTTTTTATATGTTTATATTTTAAGCCAATTTGTAACGATTTTTAATCCGTTAATTAATATTCATATTTCAAAGTGATAGTAATATTAGTATTAATATTAAGTATATTTTTTAATTTATATTATTATTAGACAAATATAATTGAAATGTAAATTATAATTATATAATCACAATATAAATTGCATATATTTAAGATTATATAATAATTAAATATTTAATTACAGAACCATGTAGTTTACAATTATCAAATCACAATATAAATTAAGGTTATTTGCAAAATAAATCATGACCTTTAGTGGTTTTGGCAATTTTAACCAAACTTTTGAAACTTGGCAAAATAAAACATGACCTTTTAATTTTTTGCAACTCGAAACACGAAGACAGAATCCGGTTAATGGATTGTTACGTGGCAGTCTTCTTTTGGGCGAAGTGTCCATCTCAACAACACTTACTTATACGTTAAAACTCACCGCTTCATCCAAAAACAGTGCGTTTTATTAAAGAGGGAAAATAAACCATAAAAAAATAGTCGTTACCTTCTTCTTTAGCGTCTTCATCTTCTTGTTGTTAGTTGTTTCCGTTTTGTTCTTCATCGGCACTTGTACTTTCAATTAGGGTTTGTAATCAAGATGGCTTTAAGCTCAGGATCACACTCAAATAACTGGTATCCTTCATTTGGAAGATCATCTCAGTCAACCGATGAATATTCAAGCTCAATTCCAAGAAAGGAGTGTGGACACTTTATTACTGCAAGTGTGCATACATCCATGACTTATCAGAATCCTGGAAGACGATTCTACCGCTGTGCCATAAGGAAGGTACTAATTTCACCAATTATTGTGTGTTAATGTTTCAATGTGGTTATTATATAAGGTAAATGCAAATTAGGGTTTCACGTTCTTGTTAATTTATTATTAAAAATGTTGTGTTTGTGTAAGTTAATGAATCTTGTTTTTGGTATTTGGTAGCATGATGATTGTGGATACTTTGAGTGGCTTGATCCAAAAATTCCAACACATAAAAAACAAGTGTTTATGAGATTGAAGGTTGAAAATCAAAGATATGAGGAGACAATGAAAATCCTCTCAAATGTGGATCTAAGAATGTCTGAGAAAGTGAAGTTAGCTGAAATGAAACTCAAAGAAAATCATGCAGAGTATGCAAAGACTTTAGAGGAGTATGAGTCTTTGCATGATAAGATGGAGAGGAAGCTTGACCACTTTCAGAGAAAAGAGACATTTTTAAAGGCTGAGAATAAGAAGCTTAGGGCAGATTTAAAGAAAAGCAGAGTTTGTTTAGTTTTGATAGTGACTGTTGTCCTAATTTTATTTATTGCTGTGAAGTGTCCAATGACAAAGACGAAGATGAACATGCTACCAGGTTACTAAGATTAACATGCTACAAGTTTGTGTATTCAGTGTTAGTATGTGTGTTAATGTTAGTAATGTGTTACACTAATTTATGTTATAATTGTGTGGTTTATGATCACACTTATGTAGTAGAACTCTAAACTAACTTCAGTTGACAGTTGAATTGACAATAATGATTTTGTAAACCTGTGTATGACATGAATATGCAATCTTTTGTGCTTCTTAATGAACTTGAAGCAATTTTTTGTAATCTGCAGCTGTTGATATAAACATATATAACTGTTTAAGGTCATAAACAACAAAACTTGAAATGTCAATATCCTTAAATAATATAAAAACACAAACAACAAAGTGCAGCTCATGTTTCTAGTTGAGCCTGTAAGCACATTTCAGTCACCAAAAACTTGAGTTTATGATTGTTCCTGACTATTAAAACATAAGCACTTAAGTGAGCACAACATTAAAAATGACATTAGTTTTGACTTTAATACAAAATACACAACATTAAATATGACATTAGTTTTGACTTTTGCATGATACATATTCCTTATTGTTGAGGTGCACAACTCTCTTGAGTATTAACAACATCTGAAGGCAACTTGTGTGCTTGCTTTGGTCTTCCTCGACCTCTTCTAATCTTTGGCACTGCTTGGTTGTTCCCATCTGAAACTTTAAAAGTTGATGATGCACTTCTTCCTCTTCGTCGAACACAGCTTGTAGTTGCCAAATTTTATGCCATTTTGCTTGTCGATTATGCTCCAGAAATAATTATGACTCGATTTGTGTCCGACATCTGCCATATACATAAAATCATAAGAAATTTATGCAGTCCCAAAGTCACAAATATTGCAGTCCCAAATTCATAAATAATGCAGTGTACTCTTACCCTCATATATATGTTTCCACTGCTTTCAATAACCCTTACACCATGGCCTTGTCTAACAAGTTTTAGCTCCTTTTGCTTATTGTGGACAGTATTAAGATTTGAAACTGAAAGGGCAGTGATATGAGTTGAATATGCAGGTGCAGGTGTAGAATGTTGTCTTTTAGATGGAAGCCTTCTTATCTGAAGCTTGGTAGCATTTTTCTTTTTGCCTTGCTAATTGGATTGTGGTTGCCTTTGAGCTTGAGTGATATGTTCACTTGGATTCTTTTGCTGCTGACTACCTTGATGCAGTTGACTTTGTTGCACAGCTTCTGGAACTCTTGATTTTGGTGGCCTGCCTCGTCCTCTTTTAATCTACAAATAAAAGAAATTCATTTACACACATGAAATAACATTAACACATTAATTAAAATAAAAAAAAAGTTATATATACCTATTCTGGTCTCTGAAAATCTGGATTATTCTTGTTTTTACAAGTCCGCTTGTTATGCCCTATCTGGAGACTTATTTGGCATGTCATAAGAATTCCAAGCCTTCTTAGGTTGCTTGCTCTTCATTGATAGCTCTCTTTCTACTCACTTTTGGCCTGCCTGGCATTTTGGTGAAGTGTGGAGGCCTTATTGCATTTCCATTTGCCTTGGGCCACATGTTTGGGCCATTTGTAGGTTCAATTCCAATGGAATAAGCGCTAAGGTAATTTTCCACACTGTAATATTTATGAACATAATCTGCACTATCCCTATGCATGAAATGCATGCTTGCACATGCATGCAAGCACGGTACTCCAGTAAGCTTCCACACTCTACAACTGTAAATCAGCTTATTCAAGTCAACAATAAATTTATCAGTTAATATTGACACTTGGAACTTATTCCTTACAGCAGGCTTCACTGAACATAACCTACTATTGAACTTGATTTACTTTAGTTTCATTCTTATTCTTGGGCAAAGTCTGTCAGTGACTTGACTCATCTCAGTCAATTTTTGATGCATCCTCTCCATCAAAGACTCCCTTATCTCTTCTAACATATCAATTATAGGTCTTCCCCTAGCTTTGACAATATAACCATTAAAGGTTTCACATATGTTATTATCAATCATATCTGATTTTGGCAACTGACTAACATGTAACTTACAGAAATTGGAGGGATCTCTGTCCAAAAGGTTGTCATATGCAGCCTGATTCTCTTTATAACATTAAGTTCAGATGTGAATTCAGCTTCAAATGTACTCCGAGCTACCCTCTAAAATATATTCTTCAAGGTCTGCCCTTATGTTCCTTCTTCCAGTTGCAATATACATGCCTAGCACAGTTTCTGTGCTCAGTATGTGGGGCCAATTTGATTATTGCATTAATTAATCCCTGCCAAAAAGAAAAATTAGTAAATAAATAACATTTTAAACAAATATAATTACTAATTCTTTGAAAAAAAATAAAGTCACCTTCTACTGGTCTGAAATGAAACTCCACCCAAGTCCATCAGTGATGTTCAACTCTTCCATAACTAATTACAAAAACCAAGTCCAAAAGAACTCATTCTCTGACTGAACTACTGCCCAAAAGACTAGGAACATTTGGTTGTTCTTATCTTTGGCAACAGCTAACAATAGTGCACCTCCTAGAAAAGTCTTCAAAAAACAGCCATCAAACCCAAGTAATGGCCTACACCTTTTTACAAACCCTTTTCTAAATGCACTGAATCCAATGAAGAAACTCTTTAGTGAACAGTCATCATCCATAAAAACTCAAATCTGCCTTCAGGGTCCACTCTCATAAGTTTAGCTTTGTATGACCTAAGTCTACTATAATGATCATCAATTAAGCCTCATAGCATCTCAAGAGCTTTCCATTTAGCTCGGTAACATTTCCAATTAGTTACTTGGACACAGTACTTCTCAAGAAAGTCATCAGATAAATCCTTAATTGACTAGTTTGGATTTCTTCTAAATCTGTTTACATACTCTTTGGTAATCTAAGTAGATGTTGCTTGCCTATTATTCAATTCTCTACTGCATTTGTGCTCATTATGTAGAGTTTTGATTACAAATGTTTGCTCATTGTTTATCATGCTTCTATAAAAGCTTTCATGGACAGTTCTCTTCATATCTAACCTCTAGTTGTTTGAGATTACTCCTCATAATTTGCAGATTATGGCCATTTAGGATAGCCCACTTCTTAACAGCAGCTTTGCACTGATGTGCATTCTTAAACCTCATGCCAAGCACTAATCTTAAAGTTTTATAATCACACTTAGGGTCATACACAACTCTTCTCTTCCTCACCCTCTTTAAATTGTCATCCATAGTCTCTTCCTCGTTCCAATGGAATTAACATCACCATCTGAATCACCATAGTCACTGATGCATTGCTCTTCATTTTCAGGCTCTCGTACTACTTCATCAGTATTCATAGTCTTTTATAGCCCAATATATGTTGCAAACTTGTCTGCCACCTCATCAATAGAAACATATCTTCTATACTTTGCCCTATTCTGTCTAGCCTCAATGTATTCTTCATCATCTGACAGCTCATTATCATCTAAACTATCATCTGTGTCACTCTCACCAACAGGTTCATAGTCCGGTTCCATCTTTGAGTCATACTCTGTAGCATCATTAACCATACCTGCCTGACCTACCTGACATGCCTCCTTGATATTTTTTTCTAACCTCATTCTGCTCTTCTACCTGTTCTTCAATATGAAACTCCTCATGAAATGCCTCTTGAACATATGTGGACTCATTTTTAACCTCTTCTTCAACATCCTCCATCTCATGAGGCCCATCTTCTGCATCAGTTATGTCAGCTTCTTTGTCCTTAGGCAAACTGACTTTAGCATCTGTCAACACACTTCCTTCTACATACACTTCAATCATTCCATCTGCCACATACTGCACCATCTCAAGCAACTGCTTGTCATCATGCAATTCTTGTAAACCATCAGTTAGAGACATGTTTGGGATTCTATAAGCAACCTGGATGCACTTGTACCCCATCTTTTCTACATCATCAACTATGTCCAAATACCCTACTCTATCACCATCAATTTTATGTTTAGGCTTTATAAACCCACCCACATAAAAAACATCATCACCAATATGAGCAAACCTTCCACCACAGTAATAATAAATTGAAAATGTGTCCAATATTTTGCAGTAAGAAATAATAATTTATTACCAACTGTTATCTTATGAGATAATATAAAAATATTAAATTAAGCTTAACAATAAAAAAAATTCATTTTTTTATTGAAAACCCTACCTACAGACCTATTACCATAACAAATTCAACTAAAATCCAAATTATCAATATTAAAATCATCCAAAGTATAGGAAAATCCAAAAAAGCAACTTTTTACAGCATATTGTAACCCCACTTATGTCGGTTTCAAGTAATTTATGGGACATTTAGAACCCACTTGTGTCATTCTCAACTTGCTCTACACATATAGAGCCATCCTTTTCAAACAAAACAAGTAGGATGAAGATAAAGACCCCACAGACAGACCCATCATTTTCAAAAATTAAAAGCATATCGTACCTCTACGTTTTGTAACTTGAAGCTCACAATCTTCCAACTGATTGCAATGAAAAATGACCTTAGTTAGTTAGGTAGGTAATGTCAGCTTCGATTTTGGTTTAAGTGCAGAAGTTCTTTAAGATTGATAATAAGCTGAAGATTTCAGTTGGGTTTTCAATTTGGGGATTAGGGTTTTCATGCTAACTATTTTAAGGGAAGCTGAAGATTCAATTATTTAATTAGTTAGAGCTGAGGGAGGGAGGATTTTAGCTGTAGGGCAACACTCAATAATAAAACACACCGTTTTTGGATGAAACTGTGAGTTTTAACATGTAAGTAAGTGTTGCTGACATGGACACTTCGCCCAAAAAAAGACTACCACGTAACAATCCGTTCACCGGATTCTGTCTCTGTGTTTCGAGTTTCCAACAATTAAAAGGTCATGTTTTATTTTGCTAAGTTTCAAATGTTTGGTTAAAATTGTCAAAACCACTAAAGGTCATGATTTATTTTGCAAATAACCCTATAAATTATATGTTTATATTAATATAATTTAACTAAATTTTGTATTTGACTAATTTAAAATTAAATAAATATAATATTAACTAAATTAGTATTAAATAATATACTATTAATTATAATTAATATTAAATAATATACAATTGAAAGTAATTTAATTATAACATCAAAACGACATAGTTTAGTTTAACATCAAAACTACGTAGTTTTGATGTCAAACCTTAAGTAACACAAATACAAACACAATAACATAAATACAAACTCTAAACCTAATTTCTTCCTTTTACAAACACAATATCTCCTACAGGCTACAACTACCGCCGCTCCCTCCCATTTTATTTTCATCCTGCACGTTGCACCACCCATTCACCTTAGCTCCTTTGCCACCGCTTGGTCCTTCATCCTAGCTACCCGATCGCTCCTTCACTGCCGCTTTCTCCTTCGTTCCTTCATCCTAATTTCTTCCTTTTACAAACATATAAGAGAGATTTGCTTCGCCCTCACTCGTTCACAACTGATCGCTCCTTTTCAGGTGCGGTGAATCATATAAGAAGAAAGAGAACAAAGTTATTTTCATCTTTCACTTACGGTAAGAGAACAAAGCTATTTTCATCTAAATAAAAGCCTTCTTCAATTAATGGTAATTTTAGTGGTCAAGGATTTAGTAAAAAAAAACCTATATTGCTTTGTTTAAACAGTTTCATTTGTGATAATTTTTATAATTGGTAATGAGCTTATGTTGCTTTATAATTGCTATAATGAGCTTTGATTTAAAAAAAAAACTTATATTGTTTTGTTTAATCAATTTCAATTTTTATAATTGCTTTATGTTTATGTTGCTTCTGTATATGAGATTTGGTTCTTTTTTAATTTTTGTATGGTTCTTTTGATTTCAATCTTTGATTTTGTTATAATAAAGATTGTTGTGTGTCTATATATATATGTTAATTCTCTAACACTTTTTATGCTAAATTATATTAGTTGAGGATCAAGGAATGTAAAAGTATCAGGGATAATTGAACTTAGGGAAGAAGATCAAATTTTCCTATTATTAAGCTTGCTTCTGAATTGTTATAATAATTTAGTATCTGATGGGCTTGATGATTATACTGGAGAACATAAAATCTCAGTGAACCATATAACAATTTTGATGGAGAGGAGTTTTTTTGGAAAGTGATTATTGTAGTAGTAGGGGTTTGTAGTGTGAATGTTTTGGTTATAGAGGTAAGGTTAGGTTAATGTTACTCTAAGGAATATTATTAGTCTACATAATTGTTGTTAGGGATATTGAGCATCAAAACTAAGACATCCACTATAAAAATAAGGGTTCTCTAGGAACTTTTTTGGATTCTAGATTTTGCTTATCCTTTACATATCAATTCAAATGGAGAACAATTTGATATATACGGTAGATGTAATTGAGGATGTATCACTTAAGCCAATGATGCTAATGCAAAGATTAGTTGCATGATGCTAAAATTAATTATGCTTTAGATCTGTAAAATTTCTCTAGAAGAGCTTCCTTGGATAATTACATTATTATGTTCTTATTGTTCTCATGATGTTCGATTTCTAGAATAACAGTTGACCGTTTCTTTTAAGAAGTGGATTGTTCTTATGTTTCTAATTGTGTGTTTCTAGGTTTCTCATTTATGCACATGATGCAATTTATTACTTCTTTATGTTGTAGTTACATGACATGTTAGTTGTGGGTTTTAGCTGTTGTGGTTGAGTCAGATCCTCCATTTTATTTGACCTTAACCAAGAATAAAAAAAGTCACTACATATACTAGTGAATAGTTTCAGGCCAAGTCCTTGTGGTTGCCAACTTCGCATTTGCTTTCACTTTATCATTTTAATTAAATAATATATAATCAAGTGTTATATATATTGTCTTCCAAATATAAATTGGCTACGCTTTTTCCGTCAAGTATTTGCATTATTCAAAAAAAAAAAAATTCTCTTGTATGATTCATGAATTGTGTCTTGGATATATATGTAATGGTTTAATTTATTTTGTTTAATTTTTATTATTTGATTTTGGTGATCATCCTACATGATTTCTTTGTTATTAATTTGATTATTTTGTAGCAATAAAAGATTGTATCATTTTTTTTTATTCAAGCTGGCTAGGTGACAAAACTTTTCTTGTTTTTTTTTCTCCTCCTCCAAAGGACAAATGTCCAATTTATTTTTTTGAGCACAATATTTGAAATATTTTTATGTGATAAACATGAAAAAAAAAGAAATATTCATGCGCTAAGACTATCGCTAAGAAGTAAGAGGAGATATCTAATAGCAAGAGGAAATGCCCGAGCAAATACAACTGTTGATGTCGATGTTGAGAGGTCAATAACACAACATTGAATATCCGCAATCCAACATTTTAGGTGCAAATTTTTTTTATTTATAATTGAAATGTATTGTATTATACAATTAAAAATTCTCAAATATTATTATGATATATTGAAAGGTCAATAACACAACACTGGATATCTGCAATCCAACATTTTAGGTGCAAATTTTTTTATTTATAGTTGAAATGTATTGTATTATACAATTAAAAATTCTTAAATACTATTATATGAATTATTTATTTTTAAATTTTAATATAGTGTGATTTTCTCTATTATCTAATAATAATAATAATAATAATTGTAACAAATTGTTAAGGCTCTTTTACAAATTTGTATCTGACTATCTGTTACAAATTTTTTAAAAATAGTAACAAATTCATACTCCGTTACAAAATAGTAATAGATTTGTTACCAACAAACTGTTACAAATTTGTAACAGCTCAAGTCTGTTACAAAATTTGTAACAGCAAAAACCTCTTACTAATTCTGCAACAGACATATCTGTTACAAATTTATTACAAATTTGCAATGGATTCCTAGTAGCTAGTTACCAAGTTGCAACAGATTGTACTTACATTACAAATTAGTAACAGCAAGCCTGTTACAAATCGGTTAAAAATTTTGTAACGGATTATTTTGATCCTTTACAAAATATTTGTAACCATCAAAATTTTAACAAAAAATTTTCATTATAGATCGGTTACAAATCCTATTTTTTAACGGATTTTGCCACTACAAAATAGCATTTTTCTTGCAGTGTAATTTGAGAAAAAAAGCGGTTAAGGTTGGACACAGAAGAGAAGAGGTTAAGAGAAAAGGTAAGAAGGCGGCTAGGTTAGAAACAAAAGGAGGAGAAAATGAGGGATTTTGGGTTTTTGAAGAATAATTCATTTATATGTAGGGTTATAACCGTACTTATTAAAATAATGTTGTGTCCTTTTAGAAGGAAACTTCAAAAATTTGGACAGTTAGGTTTAAGAATTGGTCAAATCGAACTGCCATCCGACATCCGATCTTACTTGATATCTCCAACCAAACCGAGTTGCCTTCATCCTTCATTCGAGCATCTCCTGCTTCATCGGTTCGGTTTCGATTGGCAACTTTGAGTCAGCCAGAATTTGCATATAACAATTATCTCTAAGAGGTTTGTATTTTCATATAACATATAATGGTATTCAAATTAGTGAAAGTAATGTCATATTACAATTACCTCTAAGAGGTCTGTATTTTCTAGATTCATGTTGCTATAATCAAAGAAAGATAAAAACTTTATGTGTGTGAAAGAGAGTAGAGATTTTCTAAAATATAGCTTGAAAAGAGAAAATCTAAAAATAGGCTTTTAATTATCTGAATAAAAAAACTATAACTAAATACAAATTAACATCAATAAAAACATTAAGTAAATACAACATATTAACAAGTAAAAAAAATTAAAATTAATTTAAACATGAAAATTGTAAAAATTAAAAAGGTGAAACATCACTGATTTTTTTTCTAAGTGAAACATTGTAAAAATTAAAATTTCACAAAATTTTTTGAGATGTTATTGTGTGAGTTACTACTTCAAAAAAATATAAAATTTATTATAAATAGTAGAAACTAAAACTCAATCATAATTAGTTATTTAATTTTTAGTTTGAGAAAATAAATATGTTGGAGAACAAATGCATGGAAAATATGTAGCTATAGTATATAATGCTCAAATTTAGAATCCTGCATTGAATAGGAAATAAAAGAAAAGTTGCAAGGAGAATATAAAGGGCTGTTTAGTTTTAGAAAATATTTTTTTGTTTTCTTTTTCCAGTTTTCTTTTCCTTTTCCTTATTTTTCAGTTTTCCATTTTCCAAAATAGAAAACAGAAATATAGAAAATCAATTTGATTGTCACTTTTCATTTTGCAATCTTTTGATGAAATTTATTATAATAATTTTTATTTAATATAATAATAATTATTATTGTTATGGTAGTGGTGGTGGTGGTGGTAGTGGAAGTTATGGTGGTGGTGGTGGTGGTGGTTGTGCTAGTGGTTGTGGTGGTGGTAGAGGTTGTGATGATGGAGGTAATAGTAATGTCAAAATATAAATTGAAAATTTTGAAAAACATCGTTTATTAGTTTTTTAAAACCTTTTATAATTTGAAAAATTTGAAAAAATAGTTTTCTAAATTAGAAAATATCATAACTAAACAATAAATTCTATTTCTCAATTTTCTTGAAAATATTTTCTAGAAAACAGGCATTGTTTTCTAAAATTAAACAGGCCCTACGTTTTATGGTGTATAGTTTTAGAGTTTAAAATCTTACTTTGAAAATTAGACAAATGAAAAGTAAATGTATAGTCTATAAAATGTCATTGTCTAGCACATGTGCAAACCATGTAGTTGAAAGGTGAGTTAAGTTAAACAGTTGTGGTTGGCCTAGCTATTTAGCTACATAGTGTGTTGAGCTAGCCTAGATCACGAGCTCGGTTTGGGTTTGTTAAGTTTTAGATGAGTCTAGCCTAAACTCTTAAAAGTTCGACTCGGTTACATCCCTATTTAAGTGTGAACCTTAAAAACACTTGGTAATAGGTTTAAGTGTGAGCCTAGAAAACACTTGGCGAAAAGGTCGAGAGTGAGCCTTGAAAACTCAAGTTGTAAAGGTTTGAGTTGAGTCTTGAAAAACTCTTGTGTAATCAATCTAAATTAATAGATTTGAGCGAGTGGTTATATAGATGTAACTTGGGGCTATGTTAGGTGGGAGATATAGGATTGCTGAGAATCTAAACTTTCTAAAATCATTTGTGTTCTTATGTTTTCATCTTTATTTCAATTTTCTTTCATTGTTTATTGTTTCCTTTAAATTAACCCTTTTATGGCCTGTTTAGTTTAGTTGTTTCTATCAGTTGATAGTTGTTAGATGAAAGTTGTTTTGTAATAGTGTTTGTTAAAATGCATATGAGTTGTTTTGGTTAGTATATAAAATGACTATTCTAGACATAATTTATTTATTTTATACAAACAAACATAATAAGATAATATTAAATTTTACTACAACGACAAACCAAAATAATAATAATAATAATATTGTATTAAATTCATAATTTTTTAATAAGTGAAAAATAATATTGTTTAACTTTTTTCTCTTTTAACAAACTAATTTAATTTTCATACAACAGTCCAAAATTTTATTCATTGAAACGTGTGAGGCTTTCTACATTATTATTAGACTATCAAATTCTTTGCTAATACAACAAAAACAACAACAACAATAATAATAAAATAATAAAAGTCATTGTATCTAAAAGAATATAATGTTCAACTAAATATCTTAAACAATGTTAATAATGAGACTAAAAATGATATACAATAAAAATCATTATTTTCACAATCAATCACACACCATTTATCTTAATTTATGTCATCCCTTGCTTTCATTAGACTCTATGCAATTTGATCCCTTAACATATTCATTTGAACTATCTCAACTTCTTGAGGATTTTCATTTTGTGAATTATCATTGGACTCATTAAAAATATCATAAGGCACAAAATTAGGATTTTGATCAAGGCATAAAAATATTGGATCTGTTACTGCTTCTCTTCGAATATAATTATGTAGTGCCATTGATGCAACTACAATATCTCTTTGTATATAAATGAATATAAAGGCATTACTCGCAAAATCTTATATCTTGCTTTCTGAATTCCAAAAGCAACTTCTAAGAGATGAATGCCACCTATTGAATGTCTCTTTTAGCCCTTTTGGTTGACCATCACGTTGAAAATCCGGTAGATGACATCATACTCCTTTATAAGGTCTAAAATATCCTTTTATTTGTTGATATCCAATATCTACTAAATAATATTTTCCTACATATATCATTAAGGTTGTTTATACACACACACACATTTTAGCATTATAAAACACAAGAATTCATATAGTATGATGCTATATAATGTATACCTTGCGGTGGCTTAGGGAAATTTATTAATTTGTTATGAGTAGTATATTGAAAGAGTCATCCATCATATGTTGTACCTTCCCATCCCGATATTATAAAAGTGAATTGCATGTCAAAACTACAAGCAACCATAATATTTTGTGTATACACTCATTTTCTACCAATAAAACGAACTATATTTTCTTCTTCTACACAAGCTAATACATGAATTCCATTAATTGCTCCAATGCAATCCTATTTTGGAAAAATAGTCATTAAATTTAAATTGTATTTAGATATTCAATAATAGAATATAAATTAATGTACATTAAAATGAGGCATATATCTCTCATCGTTAAGTATCTCTAGAGGAATTATAAAAAAAGTTGGATCCTTAGGCTTTATTACATCAATTGAGAATCGCACCGTTATCTTCAGTACTTCATGAAAATTTCTACTAACTGTCTCACCTGAGTTTTGAAAGCGTTCTTAAACCTATTGATTTGATGCTCCTAAAGAAAGAAAATATAAAAATATACTGGCTTTCTCTAAAACTATCATTCTATGCTAAGGAGTTAATCCATAGTTCCTTTCAAGATCTCAGCAAAGGTTAATTAATATGTATTTATCTATCCCAAACATATTAAGACATCTTTTGTCACTTCCTCTTATTAATTCTGATAACATTATAATCTATTTTTATTGTGAATCTATACATGGTTGTTTGTAATTATGTCTTAAATAATAGTCAGATATAATTTCAATAATACGTGTTGTTATTTTCCAAACTTGATCATCAACATCATCATCATAGAAAATAATTTTTTATACAGTATCCATATCTATCAAAAATTAAAAAGATTAATTATTGAATGTAATTTAATCAATAATATTAAAAAATTAAACATGTTGAACAAAATATTCATAAGAGTATAATTTTTAAACAAAACTAACTAGCCTGCTCTTAATTTTCATATATATACACACTAGAACATTATTTAGCATTAAAAAATTACAATAATAACATAAAAAGAACTATTAATTTAACTAGTATAATTGGCCACCCACGCACCTATTGGGATTTTGTGATGCAAACACGTAGTGGGAATTAAAATTTTAATCACGAAATCTTCATAGGATCCATGTAATTTGATCAAATCAATTAAGAGGGATTCCAAAACTTACTAAGACGAACACAAAGCAAGATGGTTTGAAGGATAAGAGGGAGTTCATGCCGATGACACCCTACCTCGAGCTTTTTGTGTCTTCTTATAGGATTAAGATGCTGCTAATAAAGCCAACAAACAAGATGTCTAAGAGCAGTGTAAGTGTGCTAGCACCTTTTCAAAGACAACTCGTTTCTCTCTTTGTGTGTTTCTCTTTTCTTTTCTCAAAAGAACTAGAAGAAGGTGAAGAAGAAGTGATGTGTGTAATACCTTAGAGAATAAGATGTATATATATACATACCATCTAGGGTTGCTCTAACCTTTCAGTTACTAAAACAGTTTTGGTAAGTTTAGCCTTCTTTTTTTTTTTATTTTGATTCTAATTCCAAAATTAGAATCATTTCTAATTTATTTAAGATAACACTTACCTTAAAATAAATAAATAAATAAATAAATATATATATATATATATATATATATATATATATATATATAAATACATTTAACCTAAGTCTGCTTTAAGTCTGTTCTAAGTGTGAGATCTTGTAGGTTCACACAACGTTGGTAGTAGAGCTAAAATCCCAATTCTAGCCCACAAATCATAAGCGGTCTCTAGCAAGACATTATGACTATCCAAGTTGTGTGATGGCTGGTAATCCGGCATAACCTAATCCATAGTATGTATTATAGTCCTTTTATCACACGATATCTTGATTGAACATAAGACATGGTTTATGTCATCCTTACATTGTTCAATCATATTACTTCTCAATCCTAAGTAGACCGATATTAATAACTTTTTATCAACGTATTCTAGCATGGCATGCATTTTTCCTTAATCTAACTTACTGAGGGGCCCACAGATATCTTCTCATAATAAATGAGGGATAAATTCCTTCTCAATCACTCACATTCCTCACACAACTCATTATATATCCAATCACAACCTATTTTACCATCCGGTTAAAGATGATGTTAGAATGTGTCAAAATATAGAACTTATTATGTAGAAAACCATAGTGATCTCAAGTCAAAGGACTAAAATAATATTATCGTGATGGTAGTAATCACTTATGATAATTATCAATATAGTATTCTCATAGCGGGTTGATCCAGTACATTATTTCTCAAATATGTACCTAGGAGTTGACTTAGTATCTCATATACATGATTAGTAAAACATAATCATCAATCAACATCATACTAGTCTTTATTCTTATTGTTCCAATGACAATGACTGACTAAGGATAATTTATAATAGAATTCACGTATCACCTAAGAGTTTCACTAACAGGTCACATACTTGATGACCTTAGGTACAGATAACTATTCAAGGAACTTATCAGAATTAACCAGTAATAAAGAAAATGCCTCTTTATTAATAAATGAAATATGACATTGTCAAATATGGCTATTACATAATTGGCTTATAGCATATCACCAACAACACTAAGACAAAAAATGTGCATATATATATGTATATGTATGTATGTATGTATGTATATATATATATATATATATATATATATATAAACGAAAAATAATTATGGAACTTTATATTATATATGAAATTTACACAGCAACAAAATGGACTTAATACCTGAAGATGGTGGGTCAATGTCAGGGCAATAGAAAGGCTATTTTACTTGTATAGATCTAATAATACATCCTTTCCTATAGTGACAAAACACTACAACTACCAAAATGATTTCTAGTAAGCATTCACCAGGCCACTATACTGGTGTAACTCGTGAGGGTTCAGTCTTTATGAACTTTTTCCCCCCTCTAACATATACTAATATAAATATTCACATATATGAAAAATTAAAAATATAATGTAAAAATAAGTGTTTAAAAAGTCAAATAAAATTTACAAGAAAATCTAAAAATAGTAAAAAATAATATGAAGCTAAGCTAATTAATAGTTAATTCTACACCCTTCTAAAAAAATAAACCTATTTAATTTAAATCATAATAAACAAAATTAGTTATTCAGTTTCTATAAGCCTTGGGTTCATGATATTCAAGCCACTTCCATTTTATCTATAAAGCTTTAAGAGTATTTATATCTCTCTTTTTGACTTTTGGTTAAGCAATAATGTGCTGAAAAAATGGACATCATTAGCCACCGTCATTTGTGGCAAAGAAAGTACATATTCCATAACATCTTCAATAAGACAACCTAGATGATCTATTAAAACTCCACATAATGCAATAGATTTTTTTTCATTCTTTCTTTTATACCTTCCTTTAAGTTCTTTAACTATATTGGTTACTTGTTCAGTCCCTGATATCTTTTTTCCTTTCTTATCTTTCGTTTTTGTTGTATCATTATTAGATTTCTCTTTTCTTTTCTGTTTGCTTCTACCATGCTGACCATCATCACCTTCAATATGTTTCAAACTTATACTATGAGAAAATTGGCTAAATAGTTCTCAAAATGTAGATCATCCACTCATCATTTGATTTAATTAATCTTCAAAAGTTTCTTCTTCATCAATTGTCTGCTTCACATGAATATCAGACTCCAACTCTTCGTTAGTAGGCAAATTTTCAAAAGCTTGAGCATATGTATATTCTCCTGTAGCCACAATACTCATAAATATAATTTGATACTTTTCATAAAGTTCTTGTCGAAATCCTTTTTCACGAAACCTTGTAAAATTGGATTTTCCTAAAACATAGATAAATATTAAAAAATATTCATAAAATTAACTCATCTAGGTATTTATAATAAATTAATAGATAATAATATACTTATATGTATTTTTTCATTCCACCATTCATTAGAAGCTACAATTGTACCTTTCACGGGATCCATCCTATTTTGATTTCTTTTCTTATTTAATCTTTTCATAATTTCCGTCGGTCTTTCATCCAATTCCATTTATGTTTTAATTGTTCTATGGTGAATATCACACTCGCAATTTTATCTTATTTTCTACCCATGACCATCCTTTATCACCCCATCCATCTCTACTCATTTTACCTATGTTTATGCCTTTAACACAAACTTCAACAAATAAATTGAATTGTTCACTTGTCCATGCAACGCTTCCACTACTGCTATTTTTCCAAGACATATTAATACCTAAAGGTAAAATAAAATATATTAGTAAAAATATTAATTATAGAAACATACGACATGTAGTAAAAAGAACGTAACAAAAAAATTCAGGTGTCAGGCTTTGAGTAAGTAAAAAAAGAACGTATGTGTAGGCAGTGGGGCTCAGCATGCGCCCAAGTGTTTGGAGACCATGACACTATATGAGCTCAAGGCCCACTAAGGAATACAACCTGGGCTTGAAACCTAGATTGAAGTTAGAAGTTGCCACTCGGATGAAACCTAGGACTTTTGGAATGCCCAACAAACCTTGTGGTTTAATTATTTAATTATTTCCCATTAACATGCAAAATTACAATTTCCTCCAAACAATTTCTAAATTTTACAATTATATTCAACCTTGTCAATTAATTCATTTTCATGTAATTAAGTGAATCATCCATCACATCATGCATTGACAATTAAATTAACATAATAAATAAATAAAAAATATGCATGCAAAGAAAAGGAGGGAGAAGAAATTAGTACAATCCTTTAAACATCCAAAAAATAAAATAATAACTCTAGAAACTAAAACAACAATTTCCAAATTCTCCACCACTATTCTGTCTAACACAAGAAACAAATCCAAATTAGTTACAAAAATTAATCTACAAAAAAAGATAAAGTTAGTCTCAAACAATAAATACAAATATGTACAAGAAATATATTACAAAGATAATAATCTAACTAAAAACACCAACATAATAATTTTATAAGAAAATGAAAATGAAAATAGAGGAAGAAATATAAATTACTAAATTAAAATCAAATAAACTATAACAATTTCTACCAATTAAATTACCCTAGAATTAATTATTCTAAAATGCTATTTACAAAATTTATTAAAATTAATTCATAAAATAATAAAAATTAAAACTAAATCTCGAATAAATTAAAATATTTTAATATCAAATAACCTAATTTTACTAAATTAATTAAGGGACAAATTATTATTCAGCCTATATCTCTAATTAACCTAATCAACATTAATTATAGTAAAATAAAAATAGAAATAAATAAAAATTGCACCTAAATAATAATAAAAATAAAATTAATACCAAAAATAAAAATAAAATAATGAAATAAATAAAATAGAAATAAAAATTAATCTGAATAACGCAATAAAATAATCAAATAAATAAAAGAAACTTAGAATGAAAAATAGAATATAAATTACACAAAATAACAGAAAATAAATACAAAATAAAATAACAATAAAAATAACTTAAAACAATATACAACAAAAATAAATAAAAATATAAGCAGAAATTAAATTTAATAAAAATAATATAATACAAATATATAAATTAAATAGAAATAAGAAAATAAATAGAAAAGAGATGAATACCATATAAATATATAAATAAATAAAAATAAAGGATGAGTATAAAAAAGAATCAAAATGAACAAAAAAAAATAATAATAGAGTTAAAACAAAACAAAAATAAATAATTAAATAATAATAATAAAAAGGATGAATGACAACAGTACTTTGCCAAACACATACATAAAAAGGACCATTTATTGTTGCCTAACGAACAGAGAAAAAAAAAAAGAACTAAATGACAATAGTCAAAAGTACCAATAGGTGCTTGTCAAAGCACTTGTTGATGTCTTTGGCTCAACGATATTAAAAAAAATAGTTGAAAAATCACTAACAATATATTAAAAAAATAGTTGAAAAATATTAATACCCTTATATTACCACCTGATAGAGGGAGCTCAATTCGTAATGGCCGGTCACAATTGTGTTATTAATAATTTGTTAATACTAGTCAACTGTTAATCCAAAAACACCAAAAGTAAAAAAATATTGTTTCTGTTTCCAAAAACCTCTTTCCAATTCTCCTTTTCTTATAGAAGTTCTCTCTTTTTTTTCTTTACCTAGTCATTCTCTCCTCACCTTTTTCTTTTTCTTTCCTGGAGACCTGCCCTTTTCTTTTTCCCACTCTTTCATTTTTATTTTTTAGAAAATTCTCCTTCTTCCTCCTACTTCTCCGACTTCCCTCTTTCTTGTCCCACTAACCTAAAAAATCTCCCCCCTCCTTTTGTAACGTACAAAAAATCTTAAATCCCTTTTTTTTCTTTTTTTAATTGTTTGGGTCAAAGCCCATTTTAAAGTAAATTGGGTTTAAACTTTTTTTGGGCCATTACTTCAATGGGCTCATCATTTAGGCTTTTTCTAGTTTTGGGTAAGTCAAAACCAGCTGTCAATAGTTTATGTTCTTGCTTTTTGAAAAATCGAAATGTAACCAATAAAATAAGACTTATGAAAAAGTATAAATGTAAATGATCAAAAGAATTTAAACTTTTGGAGCCAGATGTCCAAGATAAGAAAATAATTAGATGTTTTGTCTCTGCACCATCCACCTTGTGATACAACCTGAGAAGTGAAATTTTGATTCTTTGATCAGTAAATTATCTCTTCTGCACTGTCGATCTTGGTATACACCCAAAAGGCAAAATTTTGATACTTCGATAAGCAAACTGTGTCTTCTACACCGTTGACCTTGGGGTACAATTCGAGAGGTGAAATTTTGATATTTCAATCAGCAAATTCTATCTTCTACATCTTCGACCTCGGGGCACAACTCGAGAGGTGAAATTATAATACTTCGATCAACGAATTCTGTCTTATGCACCATCGACCTCAGGACACAACTAAGAGGTGAAATTTTGATAATTCGATTAATAAACTCTATCTTCTGCATCGTTGACCTCGAGATAGACTTAAGAGGTGAAATTTTGATACTTCCATCAGTAAATTCTATCTTCTGCGCTGTTGACCTCGGGATACACCCAAAGTAAAATTCTAATTCTTTAATTAGCAAACTTTGTCTTCTACACCGTCGACTTCGGGGTATAATAAAAAAGTTAAAATTCTAATTCTTCGATCAATAAGTTCTGTCTTTGTCCATCTTGATGTACCAATAAGGAGATTTGAGGTCGTTTTATCCATTATGCTTGAGGTACAACTTGAGAGGCCCAAAAAATATAAGGGATTTCAATCAAAGAAAAATATGAATTCATGTTGTTAGCCTTAAGATGTCACATAAGATAAAGGCCTTATAACTACTTTTGGTGTTAAGCGAAGGTTAATTGAAAATGTGTGGTCTAGCCGTTGGGGCATTAAGTGAGGTCGACTAAAACGTAAGTCGTATAGCCTCTAGTGTGTTAGGCAAAGTCACTAAAAAAACACCATATATCCTCTGGGGCGTCAGGTGAGGTCGACCAAAAAAAGCATCATATAGCCTCTAGGGCGTTATGCAAGGTGAACTAAGCCATATAGCCTTTGGGCATTAGGTGAGGTCAACTAAAATATGTCATATAGCCTTTGGGGCATCAGACAAGGTCAATCAAAATGTGCATATAGCCTATGGGGTGTTAACTAAGGCATTATAACTGGTCGACAACCTATGCACTAGAGCTAGCTCACTCTTAGGAAAGCACATTCATAAAAAGTTCAAAATTAGTGTATGCGTGATCATGATCTTTGAGAACTTTAAAAATTAATTTGACAATGCAACCTCGTGTGGCATGTGTAACGTTTTGTGAAAAATATGCATTGTTCTAATATGTATATGCATGAGATTTGAAAATAATTTTAGTAAAATAATTTCATGCATGCATGAGCTAATGCTTAGAAAATAAACAATCTTGAATGACTTCTGACGCTCAATTAGCCAAGTGCCTTTTCCGTTTAGAGGTAATCCTCGGGAACTGACCCTCCTTTTATCAAAGATTCCAAATTTAAAAAATTGAGTCTATTAGAGACTGTCATTAAGACTAGTGTTATCAAATGAAAAGAAATTAAGACCTCCTAATGATTAGATTGGGATGATGACAATAACAATTGCCCTCCTGCTTGGTTGTGCTCTAAAAAAGTTTTAGAATTGAACGACTATTGTGATTGTGCTTGATTTTATTTATGGAAGAGATACTCCATTTACCCTCCAATTAAGGAGTTTATAGAATTTGTCACTTTTGAGGCTCACATAATCAATGCATCGTGAAAAAAAATCTTATTATATCTCGAACTGCCCCTCTCAGAATGAAAGTGCAACTAAATTTATTTTATGTTCCCTTTATTACCTGGGTTGCTTCCTTTTGAGAATTCGTTTTCAACCTAGCTTGGTGGTTGCAAATTAATACTGATGATCGACCGTTGTTTTATCATGCTTGATGTCTATATTGCCACTTTGGTTGTTGATCACTTAATGCTCTTGCTACTGATTATTAGGCATTTGTACTTTTTATACTGCTAATTATTTCAAGAAAGTTCATGTTTGACACTTTATGTGCTAACATCATACCAATCATGTTGTTTTTATATGATTTTTTTACTTATTATATTTGGGCATGTTATATTATGCTTGTTATTAATCATCCATTTGAGGATTTTCTGACTAACTATTTTTCAATTCACAGTCGCTGGGGATTTTATTCTGTAATTTTGAGGTTGGCATCATTACGAATTGTGAGGACTTTTGAAGGGTTAACCATAATTGACTTTTATGGGTGACATTGGTAGACGAAAGTATAAACAAGGGTTTTCCGTCTTTATTTCTTTTCTTTCTCTTCTTTTTTCTTTTTTTTTGTTTTTTCTTCTTTTTTAATGAGTATGGTCAATTCATTTCATGTATAAGAAAAGTTGAGGTTTGAAATGCCTAAAGGGAATCAAAAGTTAGTTATTTTACCCTCTTATTTAATGTGGATTTTTTCTGTTGAATATCTCTCTCATTCAAGCATAAGATAACATGCACAATTATAAAAACTTCATAATCACGTAAATTAGATATTTTATTAGCACAAAGAAAAATTATTGCAATAAAGTACTGTTTTAAATCATTACAACCACAAAAAAATTTGAATCATTCATAGGTGTTTAGGTTTAAATCAACTTCAATCTCCACTTTAAAGCAGTACAACTGTTTAAAGTCTCTCATGCATATGTTCTCCAATTTGTTGGGTAGAGGTGGAATGCTTGTTTCTATGGCTATAAGCAGTTGATTTGATTTGCAAGCCTATGCTTCATTTGAGCTGACTTTCCTCTCTATCTAATCAAGAAGCTCGTGAAGGACTTATTAGATATTTACTTCATATTTTGTAGCTCTTGAAAGGAGACTTTAATTTGAGAATTCAACCTATACTGCTTGATGAAGGCTATACACAATTCCCTCCAGTTTTGCTGAACATGTGCATTTAGAGTGTAGTACCACTTGAAAGTAACTCCTTTTAAGGATATCGGGAATTGTTTGACAATCTAAGCCTTAGACAACCCAGTAGCTTTCATATAAGTGATGTACTATTTTAGGTGTAGATGAGGCTCATTAGTGCTAGAGTACTTCACATATGGAAATTTAAATTTTAGGAACAATGGTTCTTCTTCATCCAAATCCAGGTCCAGATCAGCAAAGTCATGGTTGAGTCCATTATTTTTCATTACTGTCTGCAGCTAATCTATCTACTTTTTTTATATCTTTCATCCATGCTGACTCAGTTGGATCTCTTATTTTTTTTTAGTTTTTCTTTAAATGGCTTGCCAACAATGGTCCTGGTTTTAAAGTCTTATTCATTAATGAGTCTCCTCCCTACTATTTTAGTTACCATATCTCTGAGTATGTATTGCGTCTCATCCCTAATTTCTTTCAAAAGTTCTTGCTTGAAAGATTCAAGATCAAAATTAGAGGGTCCTGACATTTTGCTCTATTGTCCATTTGCAGGATTAAGGCCTAATCCACCTTAATTTTAATTTTAACAAAGTAATTTTGTGTCATTAATGTGTTTGTTTCAAGTGTGTATAACTTTGGCACAATTGAGAGTAAATTTCAAACTTAAAAACATAAGTATTTCTTCAAGACAGTGATGCTCATGATCACCATCCCGATTGTGAGCATCCTCATGAGAAAAACCATGATCAAAGATTCAATTAAATAAAAGAGACAGTGACCCTCATGTACTGTTGGCATCACGACTAGGATCATGTTTGTGACCAGACCATCGGGGTTGTGATCAAGCTAGGCCTAATCATGATCTAGTGACCCTCATGGTCTTGCTAATGACTGTGATCATACTCGTGATGAATGTCATAGTTCAGAATCACAAGCATGACACTAGAAGACCATGAAGATCAAAAGAGACAGTGACCCTTATAGTTCAAGTCATGGCCGTGATCTTACTCATGACATAGGTAACGAATGAAGCTCATGAGCATGACTCAAGAACTTCATGACGGCCAAAAGAAACAGTGATCCTTACGGTCTCAAGTCACGATCATGACCATAGTCACGGTTCAGGTGGGAGCCCCGTAACAGTCACAGTAAGGCTCTAATGGCTAGTGTAATTGATGGTCACAATCGTGACTGGGTATATCATGATCGTGACCATGTCTTTTCTTGTAAAAAACTATCTAAGCGTTTAATGAAGATGGTGAAGGTTGAAGATGGTGAAGGTTGAAGAAGGTGGAGCTGCTCTCCAACAGCTAGGTTTTACTTCTCAACTATATCTACACCTTTCAAAACCTTATTTAAGAGGTTAGATGAAGTGGTTGTGAAAATTTAATTCTTAGCATGCAAGTGTACTTTAAAAATTCTCCAAATGAATTGGTTTAAGTGTTGGCCATTTAAAACACTTTGGAATTGGCTTTAAGAGTGATTCAAGAAAACTCTTGTTTGTAAGATTTAAGTTGAGCCTCAAAACTCAAGTTTGTAAACCTAATAAAAGTAAATAGATTGGTGTGGATTGAAAATCCTAACTTGAGATAAGTTAGGTGGAGACGTAGGTTTGATTAGATATTGAACTCCTTAAATTTCATTGTGTCAATTTTCTCATCCCTTGATCTCTTCTTTAATTTATTTTTAATTTGCTCAAAAATCTCATTAGCCCTACTCACCCCCTCTTTAGGGCTCATGCTCCCTTGTGAAGTGGTTTATGGCTATAAAAAAATGTATTTTAAAAAAAATTACAATGAATATCATGTATGTATAAAATGTGAATTATTTACAATTATTTATTTATAAATACAAGTAGATTGTATAGTGAAACCTTCCAACCTTATTTCTCCCAGACACATATTCAATGGTGAGTCTCTTCTCCTAGGATTTTTTTGGTTTGGGTTTTGATTATCATCAGGGATAACAAAGCTGACATATAAAAGAAATCTCTCAAGATGATAATAACAAACAAGTAACAAATCCATCACATAAAACCAAAGTCCAACATAATGGGCCATAATAGGTAGGTAAGACCAACCTAAAACAGTCCATCATTGATGAGCTCAAGCTTTATAAATAAGACTACTATAAGGTATCAAACACATGCATTTTGGACAAAACCTAGGGAAGTTGCTAAGTCACTACACGGGTTGAGTCTTGAGTGAAAGGCTTAGGCTCCCACAACAATATACCTCCATCATGTCTCCACACTCAAGGGTCCATGCGACATAGGACTAGTACGTGCTATGATTGATAATAGCCATCTAGCCCACCACCGGGTTTGAGTGAAATACAGATAACAGAGCAACAACTACCATCAAGTTATTTACGATTGAGTGCACATTGTGTGAAAAAGTATTGTGAATGCAAAAGAAATAACTAAACAATTAAAAATGATAACACACAAAACACTGGAATAAGTTTCTATATCCCTAGTGGAGTTGCCACTGTAGGCGGCGGGGCTCAGAGCTCGCCCAAGTGTTTGGCAACCACGACACTGTGTGGGCTCGAGGCCCACTAGGCAATACAACCTGGGCTTGAAACCTAGATCAGAGTTGGGAGTCGCCACTCAGATGAAATCTGGAACACACTTTACAACAACTAAATCCCACGGAAAGCCCTTAGCAGCCGTCTTAAGAGACTATCCAAAGACTGAGTATGAGCTTTTGGAATGCCCACCCAATCTTATGGTTGGTCTCACTTTTTGTTTCTTGTTTTATTAATTTTAATTGCTTAATTATTTCTTATTAACATGCAAAATTACAATTTCCTCCAAATAATTTCTAAATTTTGAAATTAGTTCCAAGTTTGTTAATTATTCCATTTTCATGTAATTGAATCGAACATCCATCATATCATGCATTCATAGTTAAATTAACAAAATAAATAAATAAAATAAGTATGCAAAAATGGAGGGAGAAGAAATGAATACAACCCTTCAAACATGCAAAAAAAAAACTAAACTAATAACTCTAGAAACTAAAACAAGAATTTCCAAATTCTCCACTATTATTCTATCTAACACACGAAACAAATCCAAATTAGTTACAAAAATTATCTATAAAAAAAAGATAAAGTTAGTCTCAAACAATAAATACAAGGGATAAGGTTCATTTTTGCCCCTAACATTTTTAACGAGGACCAAATAAGCCCCTAATCAAATTTTAGGTACAAAAAACTAGGGTTTCAAGATTTTGATCTATGTAAGCCCCCTCTAACGGAAGCTTTATTTCAAAAACAAAAAAACGTTAGGAAGGTAACTGACGTAGCGGACATGCAAAGAAAAATTGACCCCACGCGTGCCACGTCAGAAAGACGTTCCATTTTAGGGAAAATTTTTGGCGGTTCCTTCATTTAATGCTTCAACCACCACTCTGCACCACTAGGCTTCAATATTGAAGAGAGATAAAAAAAATCCCCATTTTCTCTCAACTTCAACCCTAAAGAACCATCCATTTACATAAGCTGATGAGGTTTGAAATGAAATTTTCAGTTTCTCGAAGGATATAAGTGACCATAAGAAGCTTCGTTTGTGCGTTGGTGGTCCAAGAAAGAGGGGTTAAGCATTTCAGTGAGCTTTTTTTTATTTGCATGTTGATTTTGTGGTATAGAAATGGCATTTTCTGGCTATTTTATTAAATGTGTGTACTTGTTTGTTATTTTCTATGGTTGTCAGTGATGTCAACTGTTGTTAATCTTATGTTTCATTTTAGGGGAACTTGGAAGTATGAGAATGATTTTCTTGAATACGCTGATGGGGATATTGACATTTTGTATGGTTTTAATATCTGTGTTACGGTGATCTGTTACATAAATATAAACATATATATGGGTTTAAAACAGTGAAGAAGATTTTTGTTCGTGAACCGGGAAAAGAAATGGTAGATGGTCTGTTTTTAATACATGATGATCAAATAGTTAGAAGGGTCTTAAATTACATTAACAGATACTCATGGGTTGCAGAAATTGACTACTTTGCTAATCATGAGGTTGATGATCCATTGTTTGCTCATCAAGTTTTAGAGATAGGATGGGAAGAAGCTGAAAATGTGGATGTTAATGTTCATAGAAATGAGAATGGTGGCAATGAAACTAGTGCTAATTTAGAAGGTGACTTTGATTATAATGTGGATTTAAACACAAATGATGGATATCATTTTAAAGCAGAAGAAGATCATGGGGTTGATGCTCAGGCCGAGGGTGGACAGAACATTGAAATTGGAACTCAATGTTCACATGCTAATGTACACAGTGCAATGGGTTCTAATAGAATAAAGGAGACACCTGATGATAGAGATGCGCATAATTCTGAAACAGTAGCCCAAGGAGGGAATCCAAGCATAGATGGCATCAGTGGTGGTGCCAAGTATACATATGTGGCGCCAGAAGGGTATGTCAGTGAAGAAGAGGCTGATGATGGAAGTCCACAGCCTGAGGGTGATGAACAGAGTTCTACAGATTATGATGATGAACAAGAGCTTAGAGCTGCACCTTCAGAGAGGGTTAGATATGATGGGAATGGTCATTTCATGCTTGGAATGAGTTTTGCGAATGCTGAAGAAGCAAGGGCTGCCATCTCTATATATGCAGTTCGCTTTGGGTCCAAACTGAAGTTGAATCCCAATAAGCCTTCAAGAATTGTTGTAAAATGTCAAAATGAAACTTGTTGTCCATTCATGCTGAGGTTATCCAAGGATGGCAGAAACCCTGGACTTACAATTAAAACTTTGAAGGCAAATCATGCTTGCTTCAGACATTATACGATACCAAGTGTAAGTGCCAAATTCGTTGCAAGACACTTCAAGGCTAAGATTAATAGTAATCCAGCCTATAAGATTAAAGACATGCAGGCAGAAGCTCGAGAAGTGCTGAAGATCAATGTAAGTTTTCAAAAGTGTAAACGGGCAAAAAAGATGCTTATCCAAGAAATGGATGGCAGCTATAGGATACAATTCCAGCAACTAGAGGCTTATGCATATGCATTGAAAATAAGCAACCCAGGGACTTTAGCTGAGATAGAATTATGTAAGGAAGAACTCCAAAATGGTCGAAGGGTATTCAGAAGGATGTTCATCTGCTTCAATGCTTTGAGAATTAGGTGGAAATCAGGTTGCAGACCAATAATGGGCCTTGATGGATGCTTCCTCAAGGGTGTTTGCAAAGGCCAGTTATTGAGTACTGTGGGCCTAGATGGTGATGATCAGATGCTGCCTATAGCTTGGGCCATTGTGGACAAGGAAAATAAAAATAATTGGAGATGGTTCATAGCATGGTTACATCAAGAGCTTGGACTTAGAGATGGATCACAGTTGACTATAATTAGTGATATGCAAAAGGTATTTTTCTTGTATGCCTGTTAATTTGTCTTTTTTAGTTTTTTGCTTTTACTCAAATTTATATTTTATCTTTGGTAGGGATTAATCGATGTCGTAAAGGTTATGCTGCCAGAAGCCGAGCACAGGTGGTGTGCAAGGCACATATACACTAACTGGAGCAAAAAATTTTCTGGGCCAAAATTAAAGAAGAAATGGTTTATATGTGCTTGGAGCACATTTGAAGAAGAGTTTAAAGATAATTTAGAGAAGTTGGGAGAATTGTCACAGAAGGCAGCTGAGGGAGCTGTTTATTATCCACCACATACATGGTGTAGAGCATACTTCAGC
>CATIWK010375952.1:0-10882 GCA_949634005.1 Mallotus japonicus
TTTTTTTTTTTGGAATTTTTTTATTTGAACATTTGTTTTTGGATTCAGATATTTCCAAAGAAGACTAGACCAAATTTGCAGTCTACACGAGGCTTGACTTGTTTGGCTAGACTTTATCAGGGGTGTTGATTCAGGTCAAGAGTAATAGTAAAAAAAAAAGAGGAAGATTAGTGCAATAAATTATAGTTGTTGATTAATTAAAGCCACAAAATTCACGAGGCAAGTAAAGTTAGTGAATGGTCACTTCAATAAATATAATACAGTCATACTTTTAGGACTTGCAACAAGGTTAATTAATAATTTGAAAATGGTATTGTTTGTCTCATTTCGTTTTTGAGCGTGTCAAATGTATGAAGTACATTAATTAAATTTGTGTCTCTAATTCCAACCATATGATTTTGAGTAAATTAAAAAATTTAAGCTTACAAGTTCTCAAACTAGTTGTTGCAGTAGCTAAATTCAATACAAAAATGCTTTTCAAATTGATTGAAAAATAAAGAAATTAAATTAAATATCAAGAAACTTAAAAAGGGAATTAGGAGATTGGAAACTCCATCAAAATAAACAAGAAATTAGTTTGTACACAGAATTTGATTGAATAATAACAAGATTATAAACAAAAACACTGAAATATGAAAATGAAAAGTAAAAAATTAAATGCTAGAGATTGTTGTTTGTTCAAGTGTTGTTTATCTATTGAGCAATTGATCGTTTTTCCTCTGTAAAAAGAGTTCCATTTAACATATGCACTTTGTAACTGTTACTTAATAAATTAAAATACATATTT
This sequence comes from Mallotus japonicus, assembly GCA_949634005.1. NCBI lineage: Eukaryota > Viridiplantae > Streptophyta > Magnoliopsida > Malpighiales > Euphorbiaceae > Mallotus > Mallotus japonicus. The sequence goes on from CATIWK010375952.1 coordinate 788, forward strand.
ATTTAAAAACTCTACCTTACCATAACTTCCTTTAGGAATGTTCAAAAATAAACTACTAGTCAAAGTACTTTAATTAATCAATCAATTAATTAATTAACTAAAACGCAGTTTTTTTAATTGGGTCCTGGATCATGAATTTAAATTTTGGCACAAATAGATATTAATTGTAATATTATTATATTTTATATTATATTTTTAAAAAATATTTAAATTTTATTTTTTTGGCTATTACAAAGGTATGTAATTGAGCCGAGTCGAGCTTTAACTAGTTTGGGCTTGGTTCGTTTATAAATGAGCTGAACTTGAGCCGAACTTGCTATCTTACATGATGTTCACGAGCTATTCACGAGCCTAAAGAAATTTTTAAAAATATAAACTATAAATTAAAATTACACATTCAAAAATTAAAAATAAATTATTTATTAAATAAGCTACGATATATTTAATAAAAATTATGATTTTATTCTAATAATTTATTTTTTAAAATATTTTTTACAATACGAATTTATATATTATATATCTAAAATCAAATTACTAAACATTAAAATTACGAGCTGACTCACGAACTTCTATTCGAGTTTGTTCGCGAGTTTCAAGAGTCGAATTTTATATAGTTTGAGTTCGGCTCGTTTATTAAACGAACTTCTATATACGAGCTCTTCGTAGCCTAATGAACCTAGTTAATAATTAGAAAATTCAAATTTTAAAAAATATAAATTATTCTGTTGAGAATAGTAATTATATGTGTTAGTTGTTTAAAAAATATTTAAAAAAGATAAAATAATTTTTTTAGTGTGAATTACTGGTATATAGAATTTATTAAACTCTAATTAATCTGGTTCGATAATCTCTCAACAATTAATTTAACGTGACTGTATAAATCAGAATTCGAATCCAAAATTTCATTTAAGGAGAAATAACTTCTGCCAGTTGATTCCAACTAAAGTTGCAACATAGGACAGAAATTAAAAATTCATTTGTGGCGAACTCCAGGTGGCAATTTATCAGTCGAACACGACTGTACAGGTGTTGACCAGAAAAAAGCTCAACTTTTTTCCTTTCAGCACTCCGTCCTTTCATCGTTCAACTCAAAATAACAATATTTATTATTTTTTTAAAGAAAGAACTGTGGTCAGATACGTACGTTTAGAGTGAAAATAATCACCATCCGCAGTAAAAGCGCGTGTTCTAACACCTAGCAAGCCATCCAGTCTAATTGCATCCACCCGTATCTGTACGCGCCCACTGCTGATCGTGCAGCAGGACTCATAGCACATAAGGGAGCAGATATGCGTGGAAATAATAATAAAAAAAAGACTTTAAAAAGAAAAAATCAGAAAACGGGAACGCATCGAAACGGCAAAGCAAAAACAAGAGCAGAGGATCTAGGGTTACTTGGATCTCTCTGTTACGAATTCAATTCAATTTCTTTCTAAATCTCTCTCCTTTTGGCTCCGATGATCGTTTGTAAATTTTATACATTTTTAAATGGGTAAGATTTTATAAAACAGAGGTTAAATCTAAGGTTTATTAGGGTTTTGAATTTGAGGGTGGAGAGGGTTACATGCTTGAATCCAATTGAATCAAATCTACTTTCATTGAAACAACATTAAACGGAAAATTTAGAAATTGGAGTAATCGGAGTGTTGAATTTCCTTTTTGTTGATCTGTAAAATATGCGGGGATTGCAGAAATCAAAAAGAGTTACTTGGGCTTCAGATGTTAATCTTTTTCAGGTAAAAATTACTAATCGGAACTTAACTTTTATAATTTCACCAATTTTTATGTATATCCTGAATTCAATTAATTTATTTACTGGACAAGCTATGAAATGAACAAGTGCTCAAACCAACTTGTTATGAATAATGTTTGTTTTGTTGCATTTTCTATAATTTTTAGCATTTCTGTTTCAAAAATGGACTCTTTTTCACTTGCTCTCTCTGTGTTTGTTGTTTGTACTTGACTGTACTACTCTTTTAACATTTTGGTATTGTTTAACATGTATTGTGGCTTTGGTTGTATTGCATGATATATGAATTTAGAAACTTCAAGCTTGCAATTTGTACTGCTAATCAAGTGTCGTGATGAAATGCTGAAGGCAGTAAGATACTTGCATTATAATCTAAATTGTAATGCTTTGTAAAAGAATGCAAGTGGTAATGGATTCTACAAGTTTTAGAGTTCTTTACTGAAAAAGTAAAGTCTTTATGATTTGAACGATAAGTGTTTCTTAATGAGCATTAATCTAGAAAACATCATTGTTGAAGGTAAATCTCTTTGTTGTGATATGTGTTTTTCTTTTTCTTTGAGGAATACTGTCTAAATATGGGACAAGATGTGTGGCATTTCAGCTTTGAAGCATTTTCAAGTGTTGTGGATTATACTTGATTTGAAAAGAAAAAATGGAAATGAGACCGTGAAATAATATTTCTGGTAAATTCAGAGCTCAAATGAAGACATTGGAAGAATCAACATACTTGAAGAGCTTCAAGCAGTATGAGTTGAGGAATATTAAGTGGTGAGAATTGAATCATGGATCGTACGGAACAATTAATAAGCAAATTATGGTTGTTTAGCTGATGCCACTTTATGAAAATAGGGAGTTTGTTGCTTTGACTGAGAATAGGATCATTGATGATTGGGAAGTTTGTACCACATAAGTAAGATATTTTGATTAATTTAGTATGTATGATTTGAATATCAGTAAAATGATGCACCATTGTGTTAGTAATGATATAGTATTTTGATATGGAATTTCTTGTATGTTAGTAATTGAGAAAAGGTACCGAAAAGAGACTGTTTCATCTTTCAATCTTGATCTGCATCCGGTTACCATTTAACTCTTTCCTATCAGCAATCATCACTTGCTTTGTTATTTTTTATGTCACTCTGGAAGGACTTCTTCCCTATTATTCTAGTTAGCCTCATATACTTCAGTAAGGCTTTGCAATTTGCTTGGGTGTACTCCACAATTTTATTATTCTTGGATGTTCATACTGATTGAGATTTGTGTGTGTGTGTGTGTGTGTGTGTGTTGTTGATCCCTTTGTCATTGGCATTGCTGATGTTGCTTCTTCTCTAGACCTACTATCTGGTAGTAATAGCTGTTTGTCAAATTTGTGGAGCTAAAAGTGCCTGCATATCCACTATGGCTTGGTAGAACAGCATGACAACACATGTAACCATGGTTTGGTGGAAAGTTGTTCCCCTGTAATTCTAGTTGAAAGTCCTAAAGTAGAAGAGAAAAAAATCTTGATCTTCCTAGTACTCTGATGGATGGGTATTCTTTCCTGCTATACCGGCTGATCACCAAATTCTTTGATTGTTTTGCTAGTATCATGATAGAATTGGTAAATGATTGTCCAATTTGCATATTTTTTAGACACACTGGTAGTATTAGCTGCTTGTCGTACTGAATTTTTTTTTTGACAGTGTAAGCATTAGAAATTCCTTTGCGCATATGTACTCACTGATGCTTTAGAGTTTATCTTTTCTGATTCCTTGTATCATAGCTTTCTTTAAATATTTTCTCATGTACTGTTGGTTTTATGGTTTTGATGATGTAATTGCTAGCAAGTACTGCTAATTTTTTTTTATATCATGTTGCCTTTTTGATTGATACAACTTGGAGAATTTGTGTACTTCCACATACTTTTGTGCAGTTCTGTTAATTTTATTGGTTTTCTCCCAATGTTCTGTCTTTTTTAAAGCAATGGTGTAGTATTACACAAGTTTGCAGTGGTTTCTTCATTATCTTACTTCTAAAATCATTTTTATTTTGTTGTTTTGGGAAGGGGACTAAGTCCAAGAGAACAGCTGCTTTTAACAGAAGAGAGACGATTATGATATCATGATTGATAAGTTCAGACCCACTGGCAAGGCATGCAAGAGAATCTGACTAAACGAGCACTGATGTCTCTTGTTGGCCAGCCAATTTTCATGATTACTTCTTTTTTAGATTGTGTCGCACCAATCTTGACATGGTTTGAGTTGTTGACTGCCCTTCGTTTAGGATCGGAAGATACCGTGTTGTACTGGAGGCTGTTTTATTTGAGTTATTCCTCAATTATTTTCCCAGGATGGTGAAATAGGATGGATCTGTGTTTCAGGTTGCCATTTTGGCCTCTGGATTTACACTGCTTCTTGCACTTTTTTTTATATAATTTGTTACTTAAACCTATCCTAGAAATTGGGATTCTCTATGGTTCTGAATTGAAAAGTTACCAAACTGGGGAATGAAATTTTCCAGGACCAGGAACTGTTTTTTTCCTCCTGTTTACTGAGGGATTCAGTAGATGTCCAATTACTAAATTACCTAGTGATTGAGTTTAAACTGTTGCTTGATGCTTTATTCGCCAGAAGTTGGAGCTCTAGCTGCTTAGGACACGCCTATAAGAAATTCAGTTTTGAATAAATCTCATATGCATAGCAGCAGTGGTTTGCTTCCTTCTGAACCTGATCTACCTTAGAATTAAGGTTCTATAATTTATATTTTGTGTCTTGCTGCTGATTGTAAGGTTCTTTCATAATCAACTTCTCATAGAACCAAGGACGTTGGCCCTTTGTTGGGTGATTGATCATATTCTAGTACCTGTTATTTAGCTTTGCCATGAAAATCTTGGAACTTCTTGTTAGCTGTTGAAGTTTATGAGGATGGTCTTCTCAGATACACTCTGAGTGAACAGTAGTTATCTGGCAATTAGCTGGTGTACAGAGATGACTCATGTGGATTCATGCCATTCAAGCTGATATGTTTGGCTTATATTGTTTTCTCCTTTTCTGATCAGTCATTGTGCTTTGACTGAATATTTACATTTCACAAATCAAACATAATTAAGTTAAAGATACGGATATGAATGTTCTGTATGACATATTTACAATCAATATTAAGCTAAAGATACGGATATCAAGCATTTTTTTTTATTGTGTTCTGCTGTTAGATAATTGTGGAAGCTCAATCGTTGGTTCTTACTTCTGAATTGACAGGTAAGGTTGTTCCTATCAGAGGAATCTCCTTCACAAGTAGGGTTGGGTGCCCAAGATCACCTCCAAGCAAAGGCATCATGGCTCTCACATCCAGCTGGTGCAGTTTCTGATGATGTTCTGCCCCCTGGCTTTGAAGGAGGTCATACTGCCAATCAATCGCTCATTAAGTTGTCCGACATCCCTGTAATCAAATGGAGATGTCCACTTAGGGTAAGTCATAAGTTAGGGGTCATTTATTGCATCCCTTTGGTTTTCAATTTGATAATGGCACTGAATAGAAGCGTTGCAGTTTGTCTTGGACTTGACCTGGCAAGTGGTTGCGGGTGAAGAAAGTGAAGATGTGGAGGTTCAAAATCAGCGGGAGCTGAGGGTGCTTGAAGCTGTTTATCCTCGTGCATCTGCAATTCCTCCAAAGTATGGAACTATCCTTGTTTTCCTTTGAGCCTCTTTTGTTTTCCTACTTCTTGAACTAAAATATTTTCTCTCGTCTTTGCAGCCCCACTTTCCCTGCAGATGTAGAAGACTTTCAACATGGTGACAATCAAGTTCCTCTAATTCCTATTACCCCCATTGAAGATGAAGATGCCAATGATGCGACTTCTGATTTCGGGGGTCCACATAATATCCCCATGAGCTCACAGTCCCAACTATTGGCTCCACCTCCTCAATGCAGCATTCCTTCCATTTCAAATATTCCAATTAGTGACAAACCTGCCACTGGATCGCTCCCTGTTGTTGAACCTGAGGTAGTAGCTGCTGCATCTGCTGCCTTTGCTGCCATGAATAAAAGCAATGAGCAGGGAAGTTTAATAGACCATGATCTGCTCATGAAAATTCTTAACAACCCAAAATTGATTGAGAAGTTGGTTCAAGATTATGGAGCTGCCTCTAATGTGCAGAACATACCTAGGCCAGCTGCATCTTTTGTCCCTTCATCAGAACTTCCTCCTCCTCCAGTATCTTTATCAGATCCATCTTATATGCATATGAATAGAACAGAGATCAGCACTCCTGCATCATTTACAGCAGCTTCAAATGGACCCTTTTATCCTCAGCCAAATGGGGTTGGACCAGGATATCTTCCAAATGCACAGGTCCCTCCACCGGCAGCTCCAGCTTCATCTGCTCCTGTTGGAGTTCCACAAGTGAAGGACATGAATTATTATAAGAACTTGATCCAGCAGCATGGAGGGGAAAGACAAGAAATCCCTCATCAATATGGTGGTAGCCGTTACAGTCATCATGTAGGAACAAACCAAGAATTAGTTAATTCAAAGTCAAGGGACTCGAAGCCTAAGATTATGAAGCCATGTATTTATTTTAACAGTGCAAGGGGATGCAGGCATGGGGCCAATTGTGCATATCAGCATGATGCGTCGTCCCAGCAGCGGAGCAGTAGCATGTCAGAGGTGCAAAGTGCCAAGAGAATGAAAATGGATAGGGAAATCAGCAGTTAATTTTGCTTTTGCATTTAGCTTTTTGAGATGAAATTTAACGTTGCATCTCTATATATTTTGTTTAATTCCTGGCTTGGTTTTGCTACAAATAGATTCAACTTGGTTACCTCTCTCTCTGGAAGACAATCAAAAATTAAATTAAATTTATGGGCAGAAGCCTTGATATTTCCAAATCAATTCAACCTTTCATTGTTGGGATAAGCATTCTTATCATTTATCAAATGCTCGGATTTGCAATTTAAGCAAAAGCAAAAGAAATTAACTAAAAATTCATTTCATTTTCAAATAAAATTTATTTAAAAAAAGTTCGCACATATGATCAATTAATTGAATTTACAATGACATCTTAATAGCATAAACGTTAGAATACAACATTTTTGAGTTGTGACTTTCATTAGGTATCCACTCATTTACTGAATTTTGCACAACCACGGTCCACGAAGAGACACATTTCTTGAATTTTGAACAACCACGAAGAAACACACAATAAGACTAGAGAACAAGGCATCTTTCACAACTACTTGGCTCAGCGGTCTTCCCTGCGAACTGCATTGGGGTCAGACATCATATCCATCATCATCTTCTCAGGTGAATCTTCCCAGTTTGCAAAAGTTTTCAAATCAACCTGCAAAAACAGACACCATAAGTCCATAACTATCCCTAGTAAGACTTGCATGCAAAAGCAAAAATATCTCAAGTGCCTTGGCTGGAACTTGGTAAGGTTTACCTGGCGCCTTTGCTCAATGAAAAGTTCCTCTCTCTTCTTATATGAAGTTTGGACCGACTTTGCTGTCTTCCCACCTAATCCCCAAACTTCAACTTCCAAAATTAAAGCTTCAACAGGGAGAAATCCCTGCAGTACAAATCCGTATTTAGAAGTGCAGTTGAGTGAAACTTTGAAAGTGATTTTTGAACCTTCTAGTGTTTATAGGGTAGAAAGGCGTACTAACCCATATAACACAAACACAACCAATCCACAACCAATGTGGGATCTCTGCTCATATATCTTAAACTAACTATTAGCCGTAGCATATTTGCCAACATATGTTAATACCTGGGATGGGAAGAGGGATCCATGTTTGTAGGTTTTGTCACATGCATGATGGCGAACAGTAACTTTAGCAAAGTCTTCATCAATAAAAATTCTCTCATTCCCAACTGTTCCTCCAAATGCAATTCCCACAGGCTTCGGATGTGGCTCGTAAGCTTTGCCAGTAGGATGCAAGTGGCTGTAAACAAAGTTTTTATCTTTCCCTGTTCATGATTCACAATCAGTCAATTTCGTCAAAAAAAAAAAAAACATCAGAAGCTTTAGTACGCTCATCAATTTTGAGAAAGAAAATATCTCATCAACCATCCCCCTCTTTTTTTTTTTCTTTTTTATTCTTTTTACTCTCAAATACACACCAGAATGTGCATATATGTGGAGGACTGGACTTATAGCATATAGGCTTCCAGAGGTTCCGTAGAAGAGGTCCCTATTTTCAAAACCCTGCTGTGTCAGTGCACCTATGATCCATTTTCTGTCACTGGTATTATCCTCATGGGCATCTTCTGAAGTAGCACAAAGCAAAAATAGAATAGGACCATGATATCCTTCAATGCTAGACCAGAATCTGTTCAAGCCCCTCCCATGAAGAGATGACCTACAAAGTAGTAGAAACACATTGCATGATAAAATTTAATGCAGGAGTAAGCAAATCAACGACTAACACATTGTTGTACACAAATCTAGGGAAAGGTGGTATTTAATACTTCATTCGATAAGCTATTTAAGTATTACAATATATGTATTATAGATAAATAGGTATTCACATAGATTTAGAAATTCCTAGAAGCACAGGTAGTCCCAAGCATAAAACAAACTGGTATGTGAGGAAGAGATCACAATGGGAGATGACAAACCGGTAAAGAAGATTTTCATATGCTCCATTATCGTTGGAAGATAAGTAGGGTTTCAAAATTTCAGCACTTGGTGTTCCCCGGAGCGTAAGCGAGACTGCCCATGCTCTTCCACAAGTTAGTATATAAGTACCACAAGCTTCTCTTGGAGAGATTTCTCCTAACGTGGAAGTTGATGGTTCTGACTTATCCTATCATTGATAAATACAAAATATCACTTGATCTATGATCTCATATTACTAAAGAACAAATTGAGGAACAAAAAATTCCTCGAAAAATTTGGAAACAGTAGTCTGAGAAGTTGTATAGAAAAATGTACAATTCACAACTCATACAGCATGCTCTATATGAAGGAGGGTCTTGGAGAAAAAAGACAATGCCATGATAATGGAGAATAGAATTACAAAAGTAATCCACGACAATATAACCAAAACTTTCTAAGTTTTCTAAAATTATATAGATAAGAATAAAATGTATGACATAAACTGTGCTTATTGTTTACAACATCGTTTCGCTAGGTTCAAATATCATCAAAGCACAAGTGTCAATAGAACGAAATATACCTCTAAAGGAGCTGAATTTTGAAGACTAGCATTGAAAAATTGCGTGAAGCAATCTGTAAGGGTTGGCACCGTTGTCAAAGCCCAAGTAACAAACTTCCCAGCAGGGATTTGAACATCGAAGGATAAGATATCACAATCCCATAAATTCAAGCCGCCAGAATCTTCAACACATGAAACAACTGCTGATAACACTAAATGACGAACATCTGGAAGACATAAATTTCGTTTCCCTCTCAAAGATCTTGAAATTTTGGAATCCCACAACATAGTCCAACATACCCAAAGAAGCATAACAACATCAGTGGCCAAAAGATACCCACTTATCTTACAATCAGCATCATCAATCCTTTCGAATTCTAGTTTCAAAGGAAGCCCAGCTTTTGCATAGGTTATAGAAAATAGTTCCAACAACAAACTGAGTGCCACCGATGCAGGCATCCTTCCACAACATTTTAAATAACCTCTCAAAAACTGAACCCAACTGACTCCTCCTTTATCTTCAGTGGTAAAAAATAAGTCTACAGTTGATGCGCCTATATGATCCAATAATACTGGAAAGGAACTGAGCATGTTGCAGGGTGCTTCGCTATCTGGGTTTTTATAATTCAAATAGAAACATTGCTGATCAAATTAAAAAAAAAAAAAAAAAGAAAGGTATAAGTTAAAATAAATAAAAATGATTTCTCTCCATAAAGAGCCAACTTTTCTTTGTACCAATTGAATCAAAATATCATATTCAGAGGCATAGATTCAATGCTATTTGAGTAGCTAAACTTTTGAATTTACCTGAAGAGATTGGAGAGTAATAGTATTTGTTTGAGGATCGTTAAGTTTGGAGAAAGTGTTTTGAAGCAGTGGCATGGCTCCTGTGGAAGCTACCAGACTTTCTACTTCTCGTCGTTCGTTCGAACCCATCTGCGCAGTCGAAGACGACGCCCCCATTCTTCTCCCTCTCTATTTTCTCAGCAAAATGATTTCAGGTTTTTGGCGCTGAATCAATTTTGCTATTTGCCCGCTTGTATGTTGTTTGTTTCGCGAGAAAATTTCACCTCAGAGCTCTTATTTTACAAGTGCCCCCCTCCCTCCCGCATACATGTTGCCACGTTTTCTGTCAAGTTACGTGGAAGCTGCCACCTGTTCTTTTCGATGATTCGCACTGTTTATGAATGTTGTAGTGGGTCGTTGCA
>CATIWK010375955.1:0-11670 GCA_949634005.1 Mallotus japonicus
AAATAATAAAATAAATAGTAATAATAATTAAAAAAATTAATAATAATAATAATAAAATAAAAAATTAATAATAATAATATAAAAAATTAGAAAAATTAGAAAAATAATAATAAAATAAGTAATAATAATAATAATAAAATAATAATAATAATACTAATAATAAAATAAAAAAAATTAAATAATAATAATAATAAAATAAATAATGACAACAATTAAAAAAATTAATAATAATAATAAAATTAAAAAAATTAAAAAATTAAAAAATTAAAAACGTTCCAAAATTTTGAATGAAGAAGGGCCATACCGCCTGTTGCAGTGGCGGTATGGCCCCAAAATGAAAAAAAAAAAATTTAAAGGCGGCCATACCGCCACTGGCACAGGCGGTATGGCCCATGAAAATTTTTTTTACTGTTCAAACTACCCTAAATTGGGAAATAATTTCACAAATCACCTATTTATGGGAATTATTTTTAAAATTACCCTATTTTGAGAAATAATTTTTTTTTTACCCTAATTTGGTAAATTACCCTTTGCTTCAAGAAAAGTAAAAGAAATTTTTTTCAAAAAGCTTTCTCTCTGTTTTCCTCTCTAGAGTCTCCCCTCTATCCTCCTTTTTTTTTCATCTAGGCTCCCTCCCCCTTTTAAATGAAAACCAACGTAGGTTTTTTAAATGGAAAAGATATTTTATGTTTTTCAAAATTTTCTTGTTGCTGTGATCTTTTCAAAATCATAGGATAAAACCATTTAAACTCTCATTTTATCCTTTTGTTTTCTTTTTTTTGAAAATAATTTTTGACTGATTTTGACCAACGAAAATTTAAAGAAATAATTTAAAAATACAAAAGAAAGGTGCGGAGTCCGGTAGGAGGTGTGCAATTCCGACCAAAATTGTGCATTTCCGATCGAAAATGTGGAATTTCGATCGGGATTCCATATTTCCGATCGAAAATGTGTAATTCCGATCAAAATTACATAATTTCGATCTGGAAAATTACACTCCTGCCCTTGATTCGACTTTCTTTTATTTAGAAATTGAACCACAGAAGAAACTAAGGATTTGCAATTGAGTCCTTAAAGCTTTGCAATTTAGCCCTGAACTTTGAAATTTGAAATTCTATAGATCTATTTGTAATGAATTGTCATCATCGGATCCTCTGTCGCATCTGCAAATCAATGCATCCTGAAATTGAGTGCTTACACCCACTCAACTACACTTTTAAGCCATGAAGAGGTTACTTAGATATCTACAAGCAACGGCTGATACTGGTTTATTTATTTCTAAAACCTCTAATTTTAATCGCATGGCCTTTGTTAATGCCGATTGGGCTGAAAATTTGGATGACCGGTGCTCTACTAGTGGATTTCTCATTTATATGGGACATAATCTTATTGGTGGAACATAATCCTATTGGTTGGACATCAAAAAAGCAAGCTACAGTCGCAAGATCATCCACTAAATAAGAATTTAAGGCAATCATAAATGTATCTGTTGAATTGCGATGGTTGAAAAAGCTTTTGCTTGAATTGGGCGTGAATACAATATTAATTCCTCAAACTTGGTGTGACAACTTAGGGGCAGTCTTTATCTCTATAAATGCAGCATCCAAAGCTCAGACAAGGCATGTGAAAGTCGACTTCCACTTTGTAAGAGAACAGGTAACAACCAATAAGTTGAGAGTAGCTTCCATCTTATCTGCCGATCAACTCGCAGACATTATGACGAAGCCACTGTCCAGAATTCCATTCAACACCATCTGGAATAAGCTTCACCTATTATCTTCTTCATAGTGCTCAGCTCATGGGGGGGGGGTATTAGAGATATATTTAACCAAACCACTTCTTCTTATTAGGTTCGGTTATCATGTTGTTATATTGGTTATCATTGTACGTCTCTCATTTATCCATATTGTTGTATATAAGTATACTGATGACTAATGAATACAATCAATCTTCTTCTCATTCTATCAATTCTATGTTCAATAAACATTTTTTTTTTACGGATTTTGCACTTTATTGAAGTATAAAACCATTATATATCGTTCCAAAAGGGGGAGAAAAAGAATTATAGACCATTATGCAGTTATAACCAAAGTAAAAAAAATCAAAGTATAACTAAAGACATAATCTTCAGGTTAACCAAAAAGGCAATTTTCTCCAGAAAGCAAAATATGCTTGGGAAGGAAGACAATAAAGTATAAAGAACTAAAGTAAAGGGAAAAGTTAAGTGAGTGATTGGCATTATCCTACATTATACACTGTATTGAAATATCAAATGGCAAATTATTGTAAAGTTTACAAATAATTCTTTTAATAAGTTGTGGATTTTTAACTATAGGCACAATTAAAAGAAAAAGGTAGAACAATATGCATGAATGAGGTAGAAGAAGATAAAATTATATGTAGTTGTATTAAATTAGTTATTAGAAGACTTTTGTTGTTATTATAAATTTATTCATATCCAACTGAATAGTTAAAAGCAAATACATTTTGAATATTAGTGGTTTACAAAAAAAATAAGAAAAAAAATATAAACAATGTTATATCTCCCTCAAATATTTCAAAATTTACTTTAATTAGAGTCGTTTTTCAGTGCAAATGTTTGCTTAGATACAAATGAAGTTAAAAACCATTAGATTGATATTCAATTTATAATAGCCATTGATATAAAAAAAATATGTTACCTAATAAACCAATTTATTAACCTAAGACTGGTAGTTCCAGTTTTTTGCTCTTGTGCATAGCGAGGAACAAAGAAAAAAGAAAATTTCCTTAAAAAAAATATGCCAACCAAGAGAATGAATATGTTTCTTAAGATGGCTTCAGTGCTCTCGCTCATCTCTATCATCTCTAAGCATAACGAATATATGGTAATTTCATACATGTATCTCTTTTCATATCAATTCTTTTCACATATTCGAAAATAATTGAAGTATCGTTTGTTAATTTTCTAACACTAGATATAAAATTTCAAACTTAATTTTTCTGTTTGATGCTCTACATTTTTAGTTTTAACATTGATTGTAATATTTTTTTTTCTTTTTTTTCTTGTTAAGATCAATAGCATAAATTATTATTATTATTATTATTATTTTGGGAAGCCTTCCCCTTTTAAATTGACAATGGAAGGAATTGAACCCTGCACCTTAGGATGCCCTTGGAGAGGAGTTACTACTTGACTACTCCCTCACTGGTAGCATGAATCATTATTAATAATAATAGTACTGCATTTTGATTGTTAATAGAGTCCAGCTTTAAAGATAATGAGTATAATAATATTTAAATTTGAGAAGTAGTTTTTTTTGGTACATAGTCTCGGCAAAGCTGGAATTAGTATATTGGATTATGTTAGAGAGGGATATTGGGGAAAGGGGGAGAGTGGGGTTCGAACCCTCACTCCTTAAAGGGGCAAGCAATGCCCTCACCACCATTCCCAAAGGGGTGAGAAGAAGTAGTTGGCACCTAAATTGTTATGCTTTACAAAGGATGCCTTTGGAATTTCTTTTGTCCTATTGTCCAAAGTAGATTCTTGAAAAAGTTTCTTATTTTCTTATTTTAAAAATAAGCGTTTTCTTTATTGTTAATCAACTTATTCTTTGGTATCCTGCCATGGACTAAGTAGAATTTGCGCTCGAACAATTTGTTCTTGCAAGTTGCATCCATTATTGATGCATTGAAGATGCTATTGTACCATGCATATAATTGTGATAAATAATATGAATTTACTTTACAAAAGTTACGCTTGGGCTAACTTCAGTCCAATTCTAGAGAACTCTTAAAATATGTATTTATGTTTATTTTGAAAGTATAATTAGACTTGTCAAGCTTTCAATTTCTAATGCTGCAATATTTGTTGATTTCAGTGTCAGCTCCTGAAAGCTTCATTCACTGAAAATGATGCATTTTCTTGTAGAATAATAATGTATAACATTAATATTCAGTAATATGTAAGGCAGTCCTAATTGTAGAATACTATAACAAAATGATGTTGAAGTAATGGAGTGATCTTACAATTTGAAATATTTTGATACTGGTGCTCTAATGATCTTAATATTTGATGAGGGTGTTCCGTATGTCTTGCTCCAGCTCAGCCTTTGACTCTACAAATAATCAAAATGAAACTAATATGAAGGGTTTTGGAAGACCCAAAACCCCTCCGATGCCAAAGTTAGATTATGGATTTGAGAGAGGATAATGCCTGAGAGCAGTGCATGAGATTATCATGAAAATAAAGGAGTGAAGTAGAGGGAAATGGGTAGTCTTTTAATAGATATGGTTTATGGTGTTTTTGGAACATGAAGAAGAAGAAAAATAAGCTTCTAGTTCAGAGAAAAGAAAAGGAAGAAGAAGGTAAGAGAGAGAAAAATTGGTGAAAAGTTACCTCTCACTGCTGGGATTTTCCCTTTATACCTGGGTAAGATGATGATGTGTCAGGCCGTGGTTGGTCGAGGTTCTAGGAGGCAGAGGGGTGGTTGATGCACGTGCGGGCGTGCTTCTCAAGGCGGCAGCTCTGTCAGTGAATGAGGATTGATGGACATGCATTAAATGCATGTCAGAACAGTACAAGTCTCTCATACTGAGGTAGAGGAGACTTTCCTATGAGTGAATGAATGGCATTTTCCTCTCAGGAAAGAGCAAAGTCTGTCAGGAGCATATTTGTCTCTGGGGATTGATGTATGTATACCCTCCAAGTTGGCAAGTCAATATGGTCAAAGGAAGTGCCGCGTAGGCCTAGAAGCAGAGTTCCTTTACATATGTCCATATGTGATTGGTAGGAATTTTTGTGTATCATCAGTAGTCCCCCCACTCTGAGTCTAGAATGGTCTAGATGAAAGAGTATAATTGGGTGGTTCTTTCTTGATTCTCTCGATTAAAGAACTCTTATCTTGTATAGGATCCGGTTTTTATTATTTTTCCTCGTACAGATTTCCTCATAAGGATGCTTTCAGGATCCATGAGTCTTCTTGGTATTTGAGTATTGAATATTTCCTTGAGAGAAAATTTGCATTGGAGAAGGATATCTGCACATGGAGTCCTTGAGGACATATATTTTTATTATTTGATTGATTCTCCCTGAGGAGAGCCTCCTTAAGGAGGTTGGTTGGTGCCTGGGAAGGATTTATGTTTCTTAAACCCTAATGGCATAGATTCTCACTTAGGGAGGGTGTCTCACTTCCGGAGGACTAATTTGAAAGCAAGATTTGGCATCTTTAGTGTGAGGATTTGTGTTTCTTAAACCCTCATGATGTGGATTCTCACTTATGGAGATTGCCTCACTTCTGGAGGACTTAGTTGAAAGTTTGAGGGTTTGGTCCCTCTGTGATTTGGAGTCTGCCCCCCATGTGGGTCTTTAAGGTAGTTGATATTCTCTTCTTTGGGGGAGTTAGTAATTTCTCAATTCGTATTTTCAAAGCAGGAAATGTTGCTCCCATGGGGGAGTTAATGACTCTTAAGTATTTTTTTTCCTTTAGAGAGAGTTTTTACAAAGGTAGCTTCCTTGGCTGAGTATGGTTAACTGATTCCTCTTGTATGAATTCCTACATAGATTATCTCTCTAGTAGAGGATGTTTGATTGATTTCCTTGTGGGATTCCTGAATGGATGTTACATTGGAGTAATTGAGTTTGTTTCCTTTCTAGATACTCTGTGTGCTTGATAGATTTAGAATGTATTCTTTTTGGTTCACCTCGCTTCTGGAGGTGTTTCTCATGAGATGAGGAAATTGATTTTGTCCTCATGAGGTGAGGAAGATTTCTCTCCCTTGAGGGAGGTTGAGTCTTTATTGGGAATTTCCTGTGAGGAAATTTTGCTCCCGTTGGGAGTTGAAGTATCTAAGAGGATATTTCTACGGAGGAGTCTTTTCTCTTGACTTCTTATGGTGGTGACTTTTATGTCTGAATAAATGGAGAATGCTTTCTTTATATTAAAGATGGGGATTTCACTCTCAGGAAAATCCTATTCAGGAATATGTTAATAATAATGTAAGAAGAATATGCATATTCTTAGAACTTAAATGTCATATTTTATCAATGTGAAAAATTATGCAGAGGAGTTACTTTTATGTAAACATGTGCAACATGATTCTAAAAAATGTAAATTGAGATAAGCAATAATGAAAATGTCATGTCACACGATTTAACAACTACAAAGGAAGAAAACTTATCCTTGTAGCCCATATGGGATTTAACAACTCATGCAAGTTATGGTAAATAAAATTTATTCCTTTAAAAAGCCAAAATATATGATTTATTAGTGATCAAGTCATTGAAGACTTAAATATGAGGTCTCTCATTATGGAGAAAATCTCGGGAGTCGAGATATTGCCTTAGAAGTTAGGCATAATCAGTATAGGTAAATTCTGACCAGGAAAGACCTTTCTTCTGAGTGGGAGTATGAGGTTAGGTCTTTTCCTATATAGGGAGATATTCATGCTTCATGAAAATGAACTAAGACATGTATCATTATAAAATGATTATTAGAATATATTAACTCAAGATATTAAATAAAGAAAACTTATCTGACATGCTGTAATCAGCCTTGGAGACTTCTCGTAATTATTGTGGATCCAAATAGATAAATCCAAATAGAATAAAAGAATATTATTATCTTCCATTACTTTTGAACTGAGTAGGATGTATATATAGACTTCATAGTAACAGAGGGATTCAATCCCTTATGAGTTTTTCTTGATGATATTCTTTGAGCACTGGTGTAGGGAAGAAGACAATTCTTAATTTTTCCGAGTAGCGCTGGTGCTTAGGAGAATTCCGGATTTCCTACCTGGGAAATAATTGATTGGGGAAATAATCCTGAAATGAAGTAATTTTTCCCTTTATGGAGATTGATAGTTAGTAATCTCTCCCTTAGGGGAATTAGTAATTTCTGAATGGACATTTCTAGTGGAAGAAATGTTAATCCCGATAGGAGATGAAAGTTCATGAATAGATATTTCCTCCTTCTTAAGAGAAAATCCAAGTTTTACTATTGATACAGAGAGAGAGGCTTAAACAGAAGATGTCCCCTTTTCCAAAGGGTGATTTAACCACATAGTCATATAGATAAAAATATTCCAATAGAGAAAGTTCTCCTCCTCAAAGGATAATACACCCATGAATTTACAAATTGCTAGAGGGATAGTAGATAGCTAAAAGAGAGCAAATATTTTCCACTTGGTCTTTACAAAATAAGAGAGTAGCAATAAACCTAACAAGAAAATGAAATAAGATGCACCTTCTACTTGATAGTATTTCCTTTGATGTTTGAAGTTCCGTATAGAATACCTGTGTAGGATTTCCAAGTTTGTCTGTCCAAGTGGCCTCTAGGATGTTTGCATTTGTAGGAACAAGAATACTTTCTGATTTTTGCACTTGAGGAATAAGCCATGGTCTCTTCATTTCTTTCTTTTTTTTTTAAAGAAATGCCTCGTTTTATTATAAGAGAGAAAGCACCTTTCATTCATATATATATAATAGAGAAAATAGCAAACTTCAAGTACATTAACATATTCATCACAAAGGATAGAGAATAGTTTCTGTTATCCTTATAAAATAAATCAAAACAAACAAGAGATACACTTTTTACTGAAAATGCTTTTTTTTTAAGTGTTGAGAATTTCTTGCTCAAAATTATCCCCGACAGTCTAGTGCATTATCCCTTCTGTCCTAGTGTTGGGAAGAATCACTGGGTGCTTGTCCTTTTGAGGTCTTGGAGTGCTTGTTTCTTCAGGGGGTTTGTTTGATATTTCCTCCATTCTTATAAAACTTCTTAAATGCCCTTCTTTAATAAGTCTCTCAATCTCCAACATCAACTGGTGACATTCATTCGTATTATGCCCAACAGCTTTGTGAAAATGATAGTATCTACTTTGATCTGGGTTCTCAGGATTTGAGAGCATGTCTCTGGGCCATCGCACGTATTCTTTGTCTTTAATTGCTATTAAGACTTCATAACGGGAGGTGTTGAGAGGAGTCATATTTTCCTCTCTGGGAGGAGTAAAAGGCTGCTTCGAATATCCTTGTAAAGAGTTATAACTCTGGGGATTTGGATTTCTTTTGGCCCTCTTGGGAGGAGAGAAATATTCAAATTCCTGAGAGGAATATTCAAATTCTAGAGAGGACTGTTCGAACTCCTCCTTATGCTTGGATGTAAACCTACTTATGCGAAAAGCATCATCTTGCTTGATGTATTTCTCTGCCCTATCCATCAATGTTGTCAAGTCTATTGGGGTGTTCTTTGTGAGTGAGTTGAAGAAAGGAGGATTACTAGTACCTTTGATAATAGCTTCAATAGCCCTGGAGTGATCTAAGTTGGGAATCTTTATAGCCTCTATATTAAATCTTGCTACATAGTCTCTCAGGCTTTCTCTTTTGTCTTGGACAATGGTTTCTAGGTACGAGGTTTCCCTCTGAGATGGGATGCTAGAAATAAATCTACTGATAAACTGCTTACTAAAATCAGAGAAGGAGTGAACACTACTAGGGAGCAAGTTGTTAAACCAAGATTGTGCAGCATCAACAAAAGTTGTAGGGAATATTTTGCAAAGGATAGCTTCTAAATGTGTGTAAAACTTTACAATTGCTTTGAATTTAGGAACATGGTCCCTCGGACTTGTAGTACCATCATAAGAAGGCAAAGAAGGAAGCTTAAACTTACTAGGGATTGGTTCCTTCTAGATGACCTCTGAGAAAGGTGAGTAAGTGTTGATCACCGGACTAGGTAGTCTACTCCTCTCTGCTTTCTTTTCCCGCCACTTTAGAAATTCCTTAAAGTCATTCTTCAACTTGCTGTGATGGGATGGGGAATGGGATATAGCTTTCCCTTTTTCACTATGCCTTTTAGAGGTGTCCACATATGACTCAGAGACTCATTTCTCCTTATAGCTCCCTGATTATCTTTGCTCACAGGACTGAGAGTGCCTTCGCTCACGAGACCGAGAGTGCCTTCGCTCACGAGACCGAGAGTGCTTTCGCCCACAAGATCGAGAGTGCCTTCTCTCACAGAACTGAGAGTGCTTTCCCATTATTCCTATGATATCAGAATTCTCCACATTCTCCCACCTCAGGTCTTGCACTTCTCTTTCATATGCTTCGAATCCACGTTTCCTAGGACTCAACCTCAGATGGTGCCTGTCATGTTCTCTATATAATCAAGAGCTCAAGAATGCCTCTAATTGTGTTTGATTTGTCTCATCATCTCTTCTGATAGTTGACCTTCTCCTCACGACATTACGAGTATTAATATAGGGCTCAATGCTTTAGCTTATCATCTCTCCTGTCTGCGTTGCACATTTGCTATGTAATCTACTTTCTTCATCAAGTTCTCAAGGAAATCAGTTGCTACTTCTATAGTTTTAGGATTCCTAGAATTAGAATCCACTAGTTGTTTCCCTCCCCTATCACCTTCTGCTCCAGACTCCCTTCTAGTTGAATCACTAGATCTTGTCATTGTGTGTAATCACCAATTATCAAAACACCACTTCAAACCCTTATAACTCTTTGTTCAAGTGATCAAATTCAAAACAAAAGTATTTCACAACAAGAACTACCCATTTCCCACAAACGACGCCATTTGATAAGGGTGTTCCGTATGTCTTGCTCCAGCTCAGCCTTTGGCTCTACAAATAATCAAAATGAAACTAATATGAAGTTTTTTGGAAGACCTAAAACCCCTCCAATGCCAAAGTTAGATTATGGATTTGAGAGAGGATAATACCTGAGAGCAGTGCATGAGATTATCATGAAAATGAATGAGTAAAGTAGAGGGAAATGGGTAGTCTTTTAATAGATATGGTTTATGGTGTTTTTGGAACGTGAAGAAGAAGAAAAATAAGCTTCTGGTTCAGAGAAAAGAAAAGGAAGAAGAAGATAAGAGAGAGAAAAATTGGTGAAAAGTTACCTCTCACTGCTGGGATTTTCCCTTTATACCTGGGTAAGATGATGATGTGTCAGGCCGTGGTTGGTCGAGGTTCTAGGAGGCAGAGGGGTGGTTGATGCACGTGCGGGTGTGCTTCTCGAGGTGGCAGCTCTGTCAGTGAATGGGGATTGATGGACATATATTAAATGCATGTCAGGACAATACAAGTCTCCAATACTGAGGTAGAGGAGACTTTCCTGTGAGTGAATGAATGGCATTTTCCTCTCAGGAAGGAGCAAAGTCTGTCAGGAGCATATTTGTCTCTAGGGATTGATGTATGTATACCCTCCAAGTTAGCAAGTCAACATGGTCAAAGGAAGTGCCACATAGGCCTAGAAGCAGAGTTCCTTTACATGTGTCCATATGTGATCGATAGGAATTTTTGTGTATCATCAATATTGAAAGCAAAATTATTATTGCAAAGAGGATATGAGTATTAATCAATCATCAGCATAATCAATTTTGTTGAAATAATTACCTTTTTATGCATGTTCATCAGTCACAAATAGCATTATTTTTTCAATTTCAGATTGGAGGAACTACTTCTACAATTTCAGTATTTGAAGATAATTTGCTCATCTCAAAATTTAAAACTAGAACTAAAAAACTAAGAAAAACTTCAAAATGAAAAAATTTCACCAACAAGATGCTGTCTTCTTTTAACAAGTCTCTCCTGCAAATAGTAACAGAGATTTTGATGCACTCATGAAGACTTAACACAATCAAGTTGTTACACTTACAAACAGCAAAATACTGGAGAAAGCTTTTCAAGTTAGTCCCTTCAACACAGCACAAACTTCTTGACATAATCAAGATAATAGAATAAAAAACAAACCGAATTCAACTTCTTACTAAAATTTCCATCAGATATAAAAAGGAATATGCTAATAGAATGATCAACCAAATAATTATGAAATATCCACAAAGTTGAAGTGAGAAAATACCTTACTACGAACCAAGTTGCCAATCTTGATAATGTCACATTGGACTATGAATCAAAATTTTAATTGCCTATTATAACGTCAACAAACATGATTCTTTTTAAAAGAGAGAGCCATGATAAAGCAACTACTACTAAAAGATGAACAATATGATTATCAACTAAGTTGCATGGACACAGATATATGGATACGGGGAAACGCGGATACGGATACAAGAAAACTTGTTTTTAAAAAATATAGGATACAGATATGTGTGGGAAACATGTAAATATTAAAAATATAGGGGTATACATATAAATATTAAAATATATATATTTTTTTTGTAATTTTTAATTTTATATAGAAATAGTTAAAAATTATGCATCTAAATAAATATTACCAATATTATAATTATTTTCAAAAATTAAAGCTAACAGAATAAATAATAATAATAATAATAATAATAAGAAAAACAACAAAACAAATCTCTTGTTTTTCTTGTGGTAGAAACGGTCATCGACCCTTCGCAAATGATAATATATCACGTATTAAAAATAAAAAAAAAAAGCAAATGGTAACCACTGCACCTGATGAGCAGTAACACTCGCAATAAAAAATTAATAAGATCTCTAGATTTGATAATGAGATAAAAATCTTTTGTTTTTCTTATGGTAAAATGGGTCATCGACCCCTCAGCCTAACCAGCAATTGTTTTATCCCCTTTTGACATCAAATAAGTTCAGAAAGCTAATTAAACACATATCAGTGCTCATTAACAGCTACCAAATAAGCATGATATTGCTTATATAAATCAATACCACAAAAATGGCAGCAGGGCCTTG
>CATIWK010375963.1:0-12449 GCA_949634005.1 Mallotus japonicus
TAAAATTTTTCAAAATGAGGGATTAAGAAAAGCCACTTAGCAGGTTATTTTTGTGAAATCCTAATCTCAATGTATGAGGAATTGATGAATTTTCTTTTTCAAGTTCTACACATCAAACAATAGAGATTACACACATCCACGGAATTAAATACTCTTAAAAGACTAAAAAAAACTTTTAAAAATCTGGAAAAATAAAGAAAAAATTTACCATTGGTAGAAATTAATCTGAAAATTAGATGTATAAATAAATAATGAAGGCAACAGTAATATAATTAGAACAACATGCAAAAAAATATAAAAAAATATTACCTCAAGATTAAAATTTTTTTACGTGCAATAGTTATAAAGGATTGTAATAGAATATAACATGGGTGATATAAAAAGAACAGGGAAAAGAGTTTGTGATTGAATAGAAAAAAAAAAAAAAAAGAGTTTACACGAAATAAAAATATAATAGGAATTTATATATACAAAATGTAGATATAGATAGCTAAATAGATGAGATAATAGTGTAATAGAATTTTTCATATGGTTAAAATTTGGGTAGTATTGAGATATATATAATAGTGTTTTAGTTAAAAAATAATACTAAAAATTAAATAAAAACTGCATTTTTTTTATTTTTTTAAAAATAGGATTTTTTCTTTTTTCTTTTCTTTTCTAGTCACTCATCTTTCTTAAGTAAGAAAGAGTTTTTTTTGTCATTTTTTGCTTGAAATCACCTTTTTTCACCTCTTTTATTAATTTTTTTGAGTGGAGGAACCTCTTTTATTAATTTATTTCTTAAATAAACGGTTATTTCATATAAATTCTGAGTTTTATTTTGTTTTTCGTGATTTCATTGTTATATTACGGCGTTTGATTTTCATCGTATTATTACGATGTTTTTTTTTTATCGTCTTGTTGTGGCTTTTTATTAGTGTGTGGGCGATTCAGACGGAAAAAACATATTCAATCAGACAGAGACAACAAATCAAATTATAGTTGTCAGTATGTTGCAGAACTGGAGTCATAGGTATTCTAGTCACTATGGTAGGGGTGTCAAAACGGGTTGGTAGGTCGTGTTCGTGTCGGGTTGACCCACTTTGTTGACACGATTAGGGTCAACACAAACACGACCCATTTACTAATCGTGTCAAATATTTCAACCCTAATGCAACACGAAAATTAAACAGGTTACAAGAATATGACACGTGTAACCCATTTTATTTAAATGAGTTGTGCGGTCATAAAATTCAACACGACCCATTTAACCTATATAACATTTATAATATATAAAAATACTATTTTTCACAAAAAAATTAAAAATAATGTCTATAATTTAACAATTTGCATAATACAATTATAAAAATATTATTTTTATAAAAAATTTGTAATAAATGACTAATTTATTAATTAAAATCATAACAAATTATATGAAAAATTAATGGGTCGTATCATGTCGTGTCGGGTTGACATGACCCAACACGATATGTATAATTAAACGGATTGTAAACAGGTTCATGTGTCAATCCGCGACATGATTTGATTAAACCATGTCATAAACGGGTTGATCCGTTTCTTACACGAACTCATTTAACCTCAACACTATTTCGCTAATTTTGCGTGTTAGGTGAATCGTGTTGACATGTCATGACCCATTTTAACACCCCTACACTATAGTATTATTAAATTTTGTAGGCCTTGAGCTGATTTATTATGCTATTAATATGAGTATTGTTTCATCCTCTATGATTTTTAGCAAATTTTTATCTATGTTTCTATTAATATATTACTAGTTTGAATCAATAAAATTATTTTTCTTTTTAAAGAAAATGATTTTTAATAGAGTTACACATTAATTTTTAGGGGTGAATACTCAAATATAAAGGTGGACACTTATCAAATTTTTGGTTTAATGACTTTAGAGCTCATCTTTCAAATAAAATAATATATATATATATATATATATATATATATATATATATATATATATATATATATACACACTATGGATTAAACAAATTAATTTTTTAAGAGAATAGTTTTAATATTTTCAGATGTTATTTTTAGGAATATTAAATTTATTGCTAGGTTTAACATTTAAACAAAAAGTTTGTTAATTTCTTTTTAAAAGAAATATTAACATTAAAAAATATTAAACAAAGGTGAATATATAAATTGTTAAAAGTAGAAATTTATTAAGATTATAATAAATTATAATTATATTAATATAGGAATATTGGATCGTTATTAGATAAATAACATTTTTGTTATTTTAAAAATTTTGTTAAAATCCCATGAGAAAATTAAAATTTAATTAATTTTTGATTAACTGTTAAATTAATTTTTTTTAATTCATAAAATTTAATTATAAATTTTTTTAATAAAAAGTTCAATGTGGTTTAATTTAACAAAAAAAACCAATTAAACTCAAAATAAATAAAAAAGTTGAATACGAAATTAGGGTAAAACGTAACATAATAACCTCACCTCACCTCACACATTGTAGTAGGGAGTAATGTGTTTTTGATATGGTTCTAGTAAAGTAGGCCTGCACCAACCCATTCCAATAACGGGCCAGATTCTTATCTTCTACTACATAATTAATTAGTACAGTACCCGCATCACTTCGGAACCGCGAGAAGAAGAATAGCATGGACAGCATAATTCTCTCGCAATCTTAAAGAGCTTTGGATTATGGCTAGTCAATCCTCGTGCACGGGGGATGTTAAGTTTCAATTAAATCTCTGGCTTTGTCAACTTCTAACATTGTGTTTCCTTTGCATTGCATGTAAACATTCAAAGACTAGGCAGATGTTAAGTCTCGAGGTATTCACTGATCCCACAAGAGGATAGAATAAGATCTATGTGGCCTTTTGCTAAGGTCTCAGTACTGTTTTGATGCAGACACATATGATATGACCCTGATGCCTCTTACTAAGGAAGTTCAAGTTGAGTACTGCCTAGCTTGATTAATAATGTAGTGTCAACTAGAATTACACAACAGTGGCTGCATATCATATAGGCCTTGATGGGTTTTAGGTACAAATGGTTTATATCATACACATATAATATTAAAGGAGCAGGGTTGTCTCTTTGTCAACTTTTGAGCTGGAAAATTCATGATCTTTAGCCCCACCATGTTCTATTCTCTATTGCATCTTTGATTTATCTGGTGTATAGTACAGATGCTCGCAAATAAAGCATTTGCCGCAAGAAAGTATAGAAATTGCAAAAGTATTTTATCACCCACCTTTAATCAAAGGCTTCACCTTTCTGTTCCTTTTCTTGGAGCCTTCAATGTTTTCTCCCTTTTCTTAAATGAACACTGCTTTTTCCACATTAATACCCCCAAAATTTAACTAAATCAAAACTTATTTCATGCTAAAAGGCTCTTCTAAAAACATTTTAAGGTATAAAACTTAAATTCAGTTATTATGGAGTTATAAAATTATTTGCATTCAATTTAGAAGATATAAATTTACGTTATTTAACTTTTATATTAACTAAAAAAATCTAATATTTAAATATTAGATACATTGTTAAAAAATTTACTAATTAAATTTATTAAAAAATATATAATAATTAAATATTTTTTATAATACCCTAAACAAATCAAAATATGAAATTTGAAATTTTTTTAAGAAATCCTTTCTGTTGTCAAATCAAATTACAAAAAACACCTCAAAGAAGCAATGAAATTACATACTCGTAAAGTGTGAGCCGCATTTCTCCGCTGCAACACAGCTGCTGCACCTTTGTCTCTTACTATGATGTATATATATATATCACTGCCAGCTTTTTTATAGCGTTTGAGTTCTTCACTTCACTCACTGTACTGCTTCACTCGGCCCTCGCTCAGGAGCGAGCCACCGAGAAGAAAAGAATCAATCTTTCTTTGGTACCCAGTGGAGAGAAGAGAAGAAAAGAAAGAACATGGAGAGGGCTCTAACAAAAGTTAGCAGCTTGAGAGTGGGGAGTTCTTGGATCTCTAAGAAAGCTAAGGAAGAGTTCTCTAACATTACCGATGACATTACTGTAAGTTTTATTATTGTTATTGCTGTTGTTATTATAATCATTATGATGAGTCTTGTTCAAGACCTTTGTTGTGGGTGATTTTGTTGTTGTTGTTTTTTTTTTTTTTGGTTATGAGATGTGTAATGTGGGTTGATTCAAATGTACCCACTTCCTATTTTTCTGTTATTTGTGCATAGATCTATGGATTTTTGCCTGGAAATTGAATGAATGTGAGATGGGTTTTTGAAAAGGGTTGATTTCCCTTCAGGAGAAATGGATATGCAAAAATGTGTCAAAAATCGTATTTCTTTTTTTGGCTTGTGCTTTTTTTAGAAGAGAAAAGAAAATAAAGGAGAACAGAGAATTGGTAACTGTTACTCTGTTATGGTAAATGATCATTGAATCAACAAAGCTGAAAGTTGCCAAGTATGATGTTTAAAGATTTTCATAATCTTTCTTATGTGATTGCAGACTTTCTCAAATACTGTTGAAGAAAAAGCAAAATGGATTTTCAACAAGCTGAAAGGTAAAAAAAAAAGTTATTTATCTACTGTGCATCTGTTCAGTTAAAGCAACAAACCTATCAAATATACGTCTATTCTTTTCATTTTACTTTGAGACTTGTGACGTTATTTGTAATCAATATCTCATAAGAATAACTTCGAGAGCATAATTTGGAGTTGCAATTTTTTGAAGCTCAAATTATTGACAATTATTGTGCTTCCGCAAAAGAATCATATGAGATTGTTATTGCAGAGTCATGGCCATCAACGAGACTATATGGTATCGCATATGGCCTTTTAATCAAAAACCATCATTGCAAATGAGGCTAATGATGAAACAACTCCATTGTTGTGTGTACTTATCAACGAGTCTTTGAATTTCATACTTACCTTTTATATCATCAACATCACTTATCAGTTGTTATTGTAATGAATTTCAAGTTTAAACATTAAGGGTTTCCCTTATTTTCTTATTTAGCACTTTAGTAACTGCATTTGTCAGTTCTTTTGATTGCTTTTTCCCATGTAAGGCCTTTGTAGAATGCTTCCAAATCCAAGTTTGCTTTTTATCCATCATGATTCTTCCATAATGTTGTTTCTTTTAAATAATGAATCATCACAAAAGTGTTACCAGATGCTTATGTCTTGTCATACTTGTCTGTAGGAAAGCCACTCAAAGGGTTGCCAGATCTCCTTCGAGAGTATAACTTACCACCTGGTCTCTTTCCCCAGAACATAACCTGCTATGAATTTGATGAAACAAAGGCGAAGCTAATTGTGTACTTGCCTTCAGCGTGTGAAGTTAGCTTCAAGGACTCTTCCGTATTGAGGTATGCAACTCGAGTGAAAGCAACCCTTATGAGGGGAAAGCTCACAGGTATAGAGGGAATGAAGACGAAGGTTCTGGTATGGGTTAAAGTCACAAGTGTATCAATGGAAGGCTACAAATCAGACAAGGTGTGGTTTACAGCCGGTGTCAATAAGTCCAGGCCTAGAATCGCATACGATGTCCCACAAGTTGCTGTTAGAGTAGATGATTTTTGAGGTAGCATTTCATCACATATAGATGGTGAAGAAAACCGCAGTAAAATTTTTGCCAAATTAGGCATAAATTCATGTTTTCTCATTATAACATCAAACACCCTGCTATGGATATTAATTTAATATCTAATTGTTCCCGTGGTGGATTAATATGTGCATGCAATTAGTTCAAGATCATGTGTTTTGGTCTCTGTTAGCTCTACATATTTGAATTCGGCTTCATATATTGGATTGTTGATGCATTTAGTAGGTGAAGACTCAAATGAGAGAACTGCATTTGTATCCTTGCAAGAAATTTGGTTATTAATTTGGATTCAGATTAAATTTTTATTTAACAATAATTTGCATTTGAAATAAATCTATAATAAATTTAATGGTGAATTAATTAGAATTTGAAATTATTTATATCTATATGTTCTTTAAAATTCTTATATTAGAAACAAAGAATTTGTTGATTGCATCACGTTGGAATAATTGTACACTTGCAATATATATCTTGATGGAATGTTGGTGGTAAAACAAAAGGTAAGCAGTTTTTGTTAAAGAATTTGGTTATCACTAATTGATTCTGCTTTTTAAGTTATAAAATTCATCAGCAGCAGTCAATTATTGTGCTCACTTGCAAAGCAAGCCACACCAATTCTTTAGATAGAAACCTCATTTAACAAGGTGCAACTATCAGTCTCACTGGTTAATCATGCTCCAGAATCTGACATTCAAACACATTACTATGAATTCCTGGGTAGATGTTCTAACAATTTCATAGGTTAACATGGGTGTCCGATTACTTTATCTACTGAGAAAATCAACATTGTGAATTAAATAAACTTTAATTGCACTATACTGAAATACATTGTGCTATGACAAAATTTGAAAAATTGGTTAGCTGTGGATACAAGTTACTTTTGCAACTGTGAGTTGATATAATGATCTTACCTTTTTCATATGTTTACCAAAAAAAATATGGCAGAACTGCACCCTATCCATGAACTATCTCATATATTGATATAATATTCTCAACACTCAAAAGAAAAATGATGCACCATTCTAGAAGATCTGACCGCCTGTTTTGAATGACCTCTTGGAGGAAACGAATGTTGTGCTGCAACAAAAAGAATAGTTAACATTTGAACTGGGATCTGATCATCACAAAAAAATAAATGACAGAATTATATATATTATCATAATCATCATAAAATAGAAAAAAAGTGGAGTCGGTGCCTATGAGTGTTTCCGTCGTTTACAGGTCAAAAAGGGATGCAGAAAATAAACCATGTATCCACCTCAATCTGCTTACTGTGGAGTAGTTTAACAGCATTGCACATATCATTCTGCATTTCAATCAACCAACCAAGCTGTGAATTATCACCTGCTTAATTAAGTCTGCATATTGGTTTGCAGGCAGTTTCATAGAAGTTTTTCTTCTCACTAATGCTACTCCTTCCCAAGCTATCTCAGTTTTTATGCACTTTCAATCCTTTATGTCTAGAAACACCACCCTCAACATAACTATCAGAGTAAAACTTTCCTGCCTGTCATCACCTCCTTTTTCTACTTTTGTGTCTGGTTTCCAAATTTAAAAAATTTATCTTTGCAAAACAAGCTGGGAACACAAGAAAAACTGCTTTTCTTTCTAAGTTGAAGAACTTATTTGCAACGAATATTTAATGAGTGCATTAGAGCATAGACATACCTCCACAAATTTTAATTTGATATCCAAATTCCCAAAGCGTTGAGTAACTTCATACTCCTCCCTAAGGTACTCATATATTTGAGCATATTTTGCTTCTTTCCAAGCAATTTCAGATCTGGAAAATGAAAGAATAAAACTGGCATGAGGGATATTGTTCAGCACACTTGATTGAATACTATAGTGAGACTCAAGTTCATAACTCCAACAGGAACCAGACCTACAAAGAAGAGCAAGTGCAACCAAAATTGACACAACCAAGAAGACCAGGGGTCCCTTATAACAGAATAGTCTGACAAGAAATTGCAGACTTACTAAACAGAGGTAAAGGATATTCACACTTGCCGCATGGCTTTGCTGCTCTTCTGAACAAAATCCATCGAGACAAGTGTGAAGTATATATTCCAAGAAAAGAACAATCCATCAAGAGGTGGGTTAAACAGAGGGCAATGTTAACCAAAGCCTATGAGGTATTTGTTTGCCACATGCTAGACAATTCACCAAATCATTTCAAACTATGCAGGGCTTATGCTATGAAGCGTCAGATCACATATTATGTAGAATTGAACTTTCAACTTATGCTATAAAAGAAATAATAATGAGCAACAATGACAATGGTCAGGTTACCTCTCAAATAGACCAACTTTGAGAATGACATCAGCTAGATTTGAATTAGCCTTTCCAACAAGTTGAAGGAGCTTCTTCCTATCCATAATGAAAGTTCCAGTCTTTTCCATTGCACGATTTATGCCAGCAAATTCTTCAACCATTCCATCAACCTATGTAGCGTGTATTGAACAACAAGAGAAACAGATTAAACCCTCATCATATTATCTTATAGAAGAATAGCTCAGGAAATAACAATTAAGTTATATGCTTACACTGAAATGATTTAAACCATTGAAACTGAAACCCACTACACTGTGGTAACTGATATAATATACATTTATTTTCAAATATGTAGCTTGCACTTTATTAATAAATAACTGAAGTTCTGCAGAGAAATCACCTGTGAAACAAAGTAGTCCAAAGCAATACTTTGCCCAAGTACACTTCCCATAATGCGAATACTATCTGTATCTAATGTTTTGAGAATTATGTAGTCTGGACCTCCCTGCATATCCTCAACCAGAAGTGGTTTCTCTTCTATGGCATAATCTAGTAAAAGGATTCATCAACAGCCAAGCAGAAAATTAAACATGTTTTTAAAGGCTTTTCAGAAGGATGAATCAGAATGCTATAAAGAATGAAACCAATTCAGCAGATCCATAATCTAAAAGTAAACTGAAGAAGACACAAAATGGGAGTGAACGATTATATTAGATTGCACTGAATAGGAAGACAATGAAAATAGGAACAAATAATCATATAATATTTATCTAATATTTTAGTAAATCTACGGAATCAAATAGCTTTGCTGCTTCAATGGTAACAGTATAGAGAAACTTCTCAAAGGAACTTACCATCTTTCCTCATCTCTGGAAGCAATCCAGAAGCATGTCTTCTTACTATCTCTAGGTAGCTTTCAACCTCTTGATCTTCGATGTTAAAGAGAACAGCAGATCCATATTGGAATACAACCATATATTGGCATTTAATATAATCTTTGAGACCAAGTGCCTGAATAGAAGCCATGCATCAATTATATGACCACTAAAATTTATTGAATTGAAAGGCATTATAATGAATTCTGAAAGTGTTTTTATTTCGCTATGTTATCAGGATATGATCAGGCTAAACTCATATACAACAATCTTTCTTGACCATACCAACTTTAAACACTCATCAAGCATACTAGATATTAATTTGTCATCCAATCCACCAATAGAATTTCTTAGGATAAAAGAAAGCACTGTTCACTACAAGCTACAAACAAATTAGTTTACCAAATTTCAGAAGAATTGGATTATTTATTGATCATCTTACTGTAATTTCTGAAGGAAAACTGCAAAATCTGAGGACAATATAATTTGTAGAACGAGAGGTAGCTGGTACAACATTGATTAAATTCTCTGATTGCAATCTCTTCAAATCAATGCTGCCAAAACCATAAATCTGAGAAGACAAATCATGAAAAAAAAAAAAAACATAACAGCAAATAAATAACCTATACAACTACACGGCCAAAAAAAAAAATATTTGCCAAGCAACATATTTGGATGCACCCTCAAAAATGTTGGAAACCATTAATTCTAATAAAGAATATAAAGCTGTCAAGGACCACAGCAACCAATTCACAATCTTGATTCAACTAGAAAACTATAAACTTTGAAAATTCAGAGAATTAAACAAAACCCAGATGAAGAAACAGACCTGGTACACAGAAAGTAAGCTTTAACAGAAATTTTGCCAACATCCTCATCTTCTTTAGGTCCAAAATCGTAAATTGAAGCCAAATCATGAGACCCATAATCAATTTCATTACTGTAAACCGAAACCCGAGATGGAATTGCAGAAAATGACCTATATAAACCGAATGTAATAACACCGTTGTTCAAAGGGCACAAGTGACGGGTAGTTTTATGCAGGCGAGAACAGAGGTTAGGCTTAAGAGAATTAGAGGTTTTTGTGGTTATGTGGTTGAAGAGAAGAGCAGCAGTTGCTCGCCATTTACCCATTCACTTTAGTAAAGCAAAGAAGTGGGTCTTCTTCTCCTTCTTCTTCGATTTTGTAGAAGACAAAATGTAGAGCTTTTCTGGTTTCTGGCGGCTTCTCCACCAGAAAGCCAAATTCTATATGCAAAGTTTGAAGCGATCTTATTCTAGTCTGTTTATGCGATAATAGCTAAAAAAAAAAAAAAAGTATATGATTTTGGTAAGAATTTGTTTCTTTTTAAGGTTGAATTATGACATAAAAAATCATCAACCCGCTAGCACGAATGGTAAACATTTAGATCCTTAATTTTTTTTTTATATTATACCATGAAACTTAACTATTAAATTATTACTAGATACATGCCTGCGTGTTGAGTTTAATATTGTTAAAAAAATATGAACTAATAATTATAAATTTATTATGGTATTTTTTTATTTAAAAGAATAATATATTAAAGATTATTTGAATATTTTGTATACAACAAAATAAAATACAAACTACAATTAAGCTGAAAAAGAAACTTTTAGCAAGTAATACATAAATCATTAAATTATATAAGATTAAGCTAAAATACCTCTTGCCAAAGCTTTTATTTTAAATTAATTTAAAATTTACTAAATTTAGCATGGAGTGAATAGTCATATCCTAATACATAAATTAATTCTTGTATACAACAGATAAGAAGTTCTTGAAATCTCATTTAAGTTATTATCACGGTTCTTTAGAGTTATAGGTTTTTTTTTTTTTTTTTTGAGCTCCATTAAAATCATGGGGTATGTATCGGGCATGACACACACGGGGAGAATGCCAAACCAAACTCCAAATGAATTGCTCTTTAAAAAGTGTCCCTCGAATATAACTGAGAGTAAAATAGGGCAGTGGTTTCCAGAGCTCTCTAGTTCCATTGTTCCTCTTCCTCGTTTTGAAGGTTGGACAAACCATTTTCTGGTCATTTCTTGGTTAGAAATTGGTTTTTCTTCTTAATTTCTTTTTGTTTATTTACTTCTCTTAGGTTTATATCTTTTTTGGCTCCTTTTGTTATGGTTTTGATTCTCCTTTCATGGCGGTTAGTTTTTCCATCTCGATGGCTGCGGTGACAGTTGATGCCTGGTGATCTTAACAGAGTTTTCCTAATGCAATTCAAAAAAGGACTTCTCCTTTGGCTGATAGAATTCAGCTGCTGTTTGGAAAGCTCCTCTTCTAGAATATTGGAAACTAACTTTAGCTGCAGGTTTTAATCAATTTCAGGTGATGATGGCGGTGTTGGTTCGTCTGGAGAAGCTACCATGGTGTCTCTGGTTATTTTCATGATGGCAACTTGGGCAAAGCAGTTTGGTATCTCTCAAGTAATTTTGAAATATGATGTTATGTTTGGTTGGGTGCAATCAACGCCCAAGAAACATCTTGTCTGTGGGAATCCAAGCCATCGTTAGTGATATTACACTGATTGCTATTTCTAAACTCTATCAGTCTTGTTATTTCACCCAGTTTTCCTATAAGGCCGTAGTATGGGTGTTCAATCTGTACCTGTCCTTCACCATCATCCCCTATGGATAGTTTATCCACCTGCAGGCTTATGCCACACTTTGGTCATGTTTGGTTCGCAGAATAGACCAAGAATAGAATAGCTATTTCATAAGGAATAACTATTCTTTGCTTTGGTTCAAATTTTATTATGGAATATCAATTCTATGGAATAACAATTTCATAATTTTTAAAGAATAGCTATTCTTCCAAAAACTAAAGAATAGAAATTCTTTATCCCTTTGAATAGATCATTTCCACTTTTACCCCTCTTTTATGTTTAAACTCTCCACATGTTATTACTTTTTCTTTTTTTAGAATGATTTAATTCAGATTTTTTAATTTAATTTAACTCAAGTCTGACAATTATAAATTATATAAAATTTATTTATTTTATATGTTTATATTTTTATGATTAAAAAATTTTAAAAATATATGTATTGCCTTCAAAAATTTTAAAAATTAAAAAAAATTTTGGTTTAATTAACTAATTTTCACTTTGGTCTTTTTTTTTTTCTCGGTTAATGAGAAAACTACGGCATTTTTTGGGAAAATTCAGGTACTGTGAAGTTTGGAGCTTTAGTACCGTTATCTTTTTTTTTTTCCACTGTTATATGCTTGTATTTTTTTTTGTATTTGTATTTTTTTTTTCTAACATCAATAATATGTTTGTATTTTTTTTCTATCATTTAGATAAAAAATAAAAAAAATATATTTTAATCAGAATTATAATAAATTTTTCTAAAAAATTTATTTATTTTATTTACGTGTTAATTTTTTTATATATTATATGTTTAATTTTTTTTTATATAAAATATGCTAAAATTATATGGCTATTTCATTTTGATATAATAATGAAATTCATTAATAAGAGTATCAATGTCATTTATACTTAAATCTACTTATCCCTCGCAGGAATGCTTATAAACCAAAACGTGGAATAAGAATAGAATAACAATTCTAGATTATGAACCAAAAGCATGAAATAGTAATTATTTAAGAATATTTATTCTAAGAATTCATATTCTATTAATTAAGAATCACAATTCTATTCCACACATATTTCATTTCATGAACCAAACGTGGCCTAAGAATTT
>CATIWK010375988.1:0-10947 GCA_949634005.1 Mallotus japonicus
GAAGCAACAAAAAAAAAAAAAACAACACTGAAAAAAAGCAACAACACAGAAAAAACAATGTTGAAAAACAGAAGCAACAAAAAAGCAACAATCAGAAAACAAAAAGAAAAAAAAATAGAAAAAGAAAATGAGAGGAAAATATTACTTAGATACTTTAAAAAATATTATACATTTATTTTAAAAATTATTTATTTTTATTCCTAATAAAATTAAAAATATTTTTTATTTTTTATGAATTTATTTTTGTTAGTTGACTAATACACTATTTAATAAATAATTTTACTATGAAATATCCATATTATTTTAACATTACATTATATATTTTTTAATAATATTACTAAATAGGGTACTAAAATGTAAGTAGAACCAAACCATAAGCCCTTAAATATTAGCCACAAGGTATTTTATTGTACTTTTTCTAAAAATATGTGTAAGGTTAGATGATTAAATTAAAAATAAAAATATCTAAATATAAATTAATGAAAATAAACTTAGAAATGTTGGGGGTGAAATTGGCCCTTATTCCTTAGCAATTTCATTTCACTTTCAATGAGCAGCCAAATGAGAGTAATCTAATCTATTGGCGAAAAAAAAATAACAATAATCAAACTAATCTAACCTTCAATCATTCACCATCTTATTCCCCTCATTAGTTGACCCATAGAAAAGGCGTAGCTGAAGTCAATCCAAAAAATACAATTGTTATGGTGTATGAGTAGTGTGCTTGAGACGTTGCCACGTGGAGAGATGAGTGGTGTCAACAGTGGGATTAAGGTGGATGTACAATTGTTTTGGTGTGTTTGTGTGCACGGAGAGAAAATTTAGAAATGAAAACTAGAAGGACGTGGGACCAAAAAAGAAAATGCAAAAACCAAAATTGAAAAAATGCAATGGCTCAAACCATAAAAGAAAGACACTTGGTCAAATGGGCTATTTTATGAAATTTCCTCAATATTTTTTTTTTTCGTGTAAAATTTTTTTATTTTTCTATTTTTATTTTTATTTTATTTATGAATTTTGGTATTTTTGTTAATTATGTTAATACTTTTTTTGCACTAGATATTACATTAATGAGTTATGAATTATTCATATTTTATGACCTTTAATTTTTATAGATTATTATTTTTAATTTTTATATTGATAGTTGTTTTTCTTTCTTTTATTTTTATTTATTTTATATAAAATTAAATTAGATGTTATTATTGAAATATTTCTATTTATTTTATTAAATTAAAAATCTTAAATTCCTGTTCATCTCATTTAAATTATAGTAAATATTTGTATTCCATTATTTTTTTTTAAAGATAGCTAAAGAGTTATTATGACTATCACCACTATATGAATCTTTATTTTAACACAAAAGTTTATATCATTTCCATTCTTTTACTATCACTATCTTCATTTTTTATCTTTTTTTTAAATTTAAAAATAAATGAATAATTATTAAGAAAATTTACTTTTTCCAATTAACATGCAGTAACATAAATAAATAGTTAATATATATAAATTAAAATTGTTTATTTATACGGGCTAATGTCTAGCCTATATCTATATAAATTAGCCAAATTATGCCAAGTGGCATTTTATATATAATGCTTATCTACAAGTCATATATTACAATTCATTTAGTTCACCTTTAAAGTCTTTCTATTTTTTTTAAAAAAAAAATTAATATGTTTTATAGTGTATTTATTTTAATTTTACTATTTGCAAACTTTATTTCTTCTTTTTTCTCAAAAGTTTATGGAAGTTGAAACAAAATTTGATTTTAATATTTTAATTTTCAATCATTATCTCCTTTAACCCTTTAAACCATTATTTTCCTCAACTTTTTAACTTTTAAACCATTATTTTCCTCAACTTTTCAACTTTCAACTCATTATTTCCTCAACTCTTCAACTTTCACATTTAATCTTATCTTTCATTTACTTCTATATATGTATCGTGAATTTGATGATTCTTTTATACTTACAATTTTCTTCACCTGTTTATATAAAATCACTTTTTCAATGTCAATTTTTTTAAGTCATCCATCCTTTACTTGATCATTCTACACTCAAAATCTCTAATGGTTATGATGAAGTTTAATGCTCTTGGTAACTTGAGAAGGTTTAGATATTATTGAATCAATTTCAATTTTATTTTCAATAATAACTAAAACAGTTAATTGAATTTATCTTCATTTTATACCTTTTTCATAATTTTTATAACACTAAAATACATAATATTGTTGCATGAATGTTAAAAAACTTTAATTATTTGTCTGTTTGTTCATATTAAGAGGAAGAAAGAATGACAAAATAGAAAATTTCAGTTATTTTTCAAGTTGAAACATAAGATATTATACGCGGCGGGGTTTAGCGCGCGCCTAAGTGTTGGCGACCACGGCACTGTGCGAGCTCAAGGCCTGCTAGGAAATACGAAATAGGTCTTAAAGCCTAATTGGAGATGGAGTCGCCACCCGGATGAAAATCGGGACACACTTACAACAACTAGATTCCACGGAGGTACTCAGAAGTCGTCATCAGAGATCGGGTTCGGAATGGGTATGGGCTTCGAATGCCCACCCAACCTTGTGGTTGGCCTCCGTTTGTGTTTTATACTTTATTACCTTTGATTATTAAATTATTTCCTTGTTACTGTTGATTGCACACGCTTCCGATTTTATGAATTAGTCCAAGTTTGCACATTAGTCCTGTTCGCTTGTTACCTTGGCATTTATATCAAATAATGAGGATAAATATTACAATCATTCATTCAAAACAAATGGGAAATGGGATTAGGGATTACAATTCTTTGCACAGTTATTACAATAATTAATCAAAACTCTACCTCTCAAGAACTACTTAGTACACTAATTATAAAGTGATTAAAAACCACTACAACCTACAACAAAGAGTGGTTAGTTTCATAGGAATAAACAAAGTATTCACAAGATAATACAGATTAAATTTGCATAAAAATAGACATGAAAATTCACCTAAACATAGATTAATTACTCAATTAAACCCACTATCATGGCAATCATACACAAAATTGAGGATATAAAGCAGTAAAAATGTATCAGAAACTGAAAATAAACCAAAAGGATACTGAAAATAAATACTAATTCATGCAGAGTTCTGGTGATGAGGCGTCGCCTCTTGGCAAAGAGGCGGTCACCTCATCAATGAGGTGTCGCCTCATTAATGAGACGGTCGCCTCTTTGACAGACAACAACAAACTTGCAGTTCCTTAAATCTTAAGTAAATTCAAAGTAGATGCAAATAAACGAAGATTGATGGAAATAAACAAAGATTTACAACTAATACTCAATAATTCACATAATTATATCATGGATATAATCTCAAATAAACAATAAACAAATAAGAAAAACCAAGAAATGAAGGTTTATATAATATGAAGAATTTTAAGCTTAAAAATAAGAATCCTCACTGATTTAACCAAAGTTTGCAAGCTCCTAACTAGGCCCTCAGAGGTTAGTTTTGATCTGAATTCCTTCTTGAATGTAAGAGTCTCTTTCTTCCTCTCAAGAAAATAGACTCTCAAGCTCTAAACTCTCTTTTTTTTCCTCTTCCTTCTCTTTTTTTCTCTCTTCAAAAACGTCCTCTCTTTTTTCTTTCAAAAATTGTCCTCTCCCCTCCAAGCTCAGTCCTCAGAGCCAACCTCCTCCAAATATCAGCCTAAAAAATCCCTCCTTAAGCCTCCACCTTTCCTTTTTCCTCAATCCCAAAAACAAGCCCCAAGATAAAAGATCATCATTTCCCCCTCTTTTTCCTTTCTTTTCTGCCCCAAAAGTCTTATTTTCAAATCCTAAAATCTCTAGGTGTATGTTTGTGGGTCCACACTTGTGTAATGTTATCAAATTTATGCATTTAATGCTGCATGGGTCGGCTATGAAGAGGCGACGCCTCTTCGTAGAGGCGATCGCCTCTTTATAAAGAGGCGGTCGACCTTGACAGCTATATTTGGGCCAAAGTGGGCTTTTGGGCTTGGGTTTCAGTGTTTGGGCTCAGCTAGGTGTTTTAGGCTTAGATTTGATATTTTGGGATTTCGAGTCCATTCTAAAGAAAGTTTCGAGTCTCTCTTGCATTCAAAATTCATACAGTCTCATTATTGGGCTTTCGTTGCGGGCCGATCAAACCGAGAGTGTCTATAGTTTGCCCCCTTAGTTTTTCGAAAACTAAATTTCTGAAATCAATTTTTTAAAAAAGCAACATACACATAAAAGCAGTAAACAACAAAAGTGACATACCTAACCTTTGAGTTTCACTCGGGCCGTCAGCCTCTAGAATTCAAACCCGAGAGGTGGAAGTGTGACTTAAAATGTGACCGTGATCCTCGGGTTTTCCTAGCCCGATCAGTCACTCATTATAAATTGACGTGATTCCCAAGCATGGCTCGATCTTCACTCAGTAGAAAAGGTG
This sequence comes from Mallotus japonicus, assembly GCA_949634005.1. Classification (NCBI taxonomy): domain Eukaryota; kingdom Viridiplantae; phylum Streptophyta; class Magnoliopsida; order Malpighiales; family Euphorbiaceae; genus Mallotus; species Mallotus japonicus. The sequence goes on from CATIWK010375988.1 coordinate 4,428, forward strand.
ATGCGAGTCCTAAGCCTTTTAGACGCAGATCTCGACTTGAAACGTAACTATGCTCCTCGGGTTTTCCTGGCCCGATCAATTACTCATTATAAGTTGGCATGATTCCCGAGCATGGCCTGATCTTCACTCAGTAGAAAAGGTGATGCGAGTCCTGAGCCTTTCAGACACAGATCTCGACTTGAAATGTAATCGTGTTCCTCATGTTTTCCTGGCCCGATCAGTTACTCATTATACACTTGGTGTGATTCTCAAGCATGGCTCGATCTTCACTCAGTAGAGGATGTGCACTTCGAGGATTCAAACCTAACCAGACACTCCTTGGGGAAAAAGAAGATGCACTTTGAGGATTCAAACCCGACCAGACACTCCTTGGGGAAAAAGAAGATGCACTTCGGAGATTCAAACCCGACCAGACACTCCTTGAGGAAAAAGAAGATGCACTTCGGGCATTCAAACCCAACTAGACATTCCTTAGGGAAGAAGAAGATGCATTTCGGGGATTCAAACCCTACCAGACACTCCTTGGGGAAGCAAAGAAGATGCACTTTAGGGATTCAAACCCGACTAAACACTCCTTAATGATGCGCACTTCGGGGATTCAAACCCGACCAGACACTTCTCAAAAATGCGCACTTCGGGGATTCAAACCCAACCAGACGCTCTTATGAGATGCACTTTAGGGATTCAAACCCGACCAGATACTCATGAATAGAAGAATGCACTTTGGGGATACAACCCGACCAGAGATTCCTAGAAATGCACCATTAGCCTCTAGAGCGTCAAGCAAGAACAAATAACAAGTGCCATATAGCCACGCAGGCGTCAGGCGAAAACAAAACAAAATGCGCCATATAGCCTCGGGGGCGTCAGGCGAAGAAAAAAACAGGCACCATATAGCCTCGGGGAGCGTCAGGCAAAGAAAACAACAGGTGCCATATAGCCTCGGGGGGCATCAAGCGAAAACTAACAACAAAATAAGCCATATAGCCACGCATGCATTATGCGGGGAAAAACTATAAAACAAAATAGGCCATATAGCCACACAGGCGTCCGGCGAAAACAAATAACACAATTATCAAAATAAGAACAAAATAATCCATATAGCCACACAGGCATCAGTGAAAACAAATATCAAGTGCCATTATAGCCTCGGGGGCGTCAGGCAAAAATAAATAACACAAAGATAATCAAAATGTGCCTTATAGCCTTTGGGGTGTTAGGTAGAGATAAATAATAAGTGCCATTATAGCCTCGGGGGCATCAGACAGAATAAACAATAAGTGCCATTATAGCCTCGGAGACATCAGGCAAAACAAACAACAAGTGCGATTATAGCCTCAGGGGTGTCAAGCAAGGTCAGACAAAATATGCCATACAGCCTCTAGTCCGTCAAGCAATAACAAATAACAAGTGTCATATAGCCACGCAGGCGTCAGGCAAGGCTAAATAAAACGGCAATTAAAATAAGCCATATAGCCACACATGCATCAGGAAAAATAAACAACAAGTGCCATATAGCCTCGGGGGCATCAGGCGAGAACAAACAACAAGGCGCCATATAGCCTCAGGGGGTGTCAGGCAAGGAAAACAACAGGTGCCATATAGCCTCGGGGGGCATCAGGCGAAAACTAACAACAAGTGCCATTATAGCCTCGGGGCGTCAGGCGAAAACTAACAACAAAATAAGCCATATAGCCATGTAGGCGTTAGGCGGGGACAAACAACAAAACAAAATAGGCCATATAGCCACACAGGCGTCCGGTAAAAATAAACAAGTGCCATTATAGCCTCGGGGGCATCAGGCGAAAACTAACAACAAGTGTTATTATAGCCTCGGAGGCATCAGGCAAAACAAACAACAAGTGCCATTATAGCCTTGGAGGCATCAGGCAAAACAAATAACAAGTGCCATATAGCTTCGGGGGCGTCAGGCGAGAACAAACAACAAGGCATGCCATGTAGCCTCTAGGGCATTAGGCAAGGTTAAACAAAATAACTATCATATAGCCTCTGGGGCATTAGGCAAGACAACCAGAATAAGCAAAATCAATAAAATAACAATCAACATAAGCCATGTAGCCACACAGGCATCATGTAAAATCAACAAAACAACAATCAAAACAAGCGAAATTAGCAAAACGACAATAAAAACAAGCCATATAGCCAAACAGGCGTCAGGCGAAAACTAACAACAGGTGCCATATAGCCACACAGGCATTAGGCGGAAACAAACAACAAACAAGCCATATAGCCACACAAGCGTTAGGCGAAAACAAACAAAACAACACTCAAAATATGCCCTATAGCCTCTGGGGCATTAGGTGAAAACTAATAATAATCAAAACAAGAACAAAATAAGCTGTATAACCAAGTAGGCGTCAAGTGAAAACAAATATCAAGTGCCATTATAGCTCCGGAGGTGTCAAGCAAGTCATTATAGGAAAACAACATACTGGGCAATGGAGCTAATTTACTCCTGAAACATATTCACAAAGTCCAGAGCTGATGTATGCATGACCATGATCTTTGAAATTTCTTGAAACTGATTTGACAACACGAGCTCATGTGCACTGTTTTATGAAAGACATGCATTATTCTAATGCACTTGTGTACGAATGTCTTTTGCAAAATGGTTCCATATATGCAAGAAATCTTTGTATGCATTAATTAGCCAAGTGCCTTTTCTGTTCAGAGCTAACCCTAGGTAACTGGCTCTCCTTCATTAAAGAATCCAAATTCAAAAGTTGAGTCTATCCAAACGGAATAGGATTTAGGACTCTTTCATGTTCAAATTGGGATTGTGCAACAACACATGCCCCCAACTTAATTGTCTCCTAAGAATGTTTTACTGTCATAGGACGATTATGCTTGATCCTTAGTGTAGAAAAGACTCTGTCTGCCCCCAGTTTCTGTAGCTTTTAAGGTTTATATATCGCATGATCCTAAAATATGCCCCTGATTGAGGAATCGATAGACTAACAGAATCTTATGATCTCTTGAACTGCTTTTCTCAGAATAAAAATGCAACTGATTTCATTTTATATTCCCTCTTTTGCCTAAGCCGCTCCCTTTCTGGGAGTTTTTGAACCTAGATGGGTCTTTCATTTTTCTTCTTTTTATTTTCCCTCTTTTGCCTAGGTCGCTCCCTTTCTGAGAGTTTTCAAACCTAGCTAGGTGGTTACAAATTTATGTTGATGATTGACCACTATTATATTACGCTCAATGCCCATGTTGCGACTTTAGCTGCTGATCACTCGATGCTCTTGTTGCTGATCATCAGACGTTAACGTCACACTCATAATGCTGATTGATGACCGTCGGACGTTGATGTCAAACTCATTATGCTTATTGCTACAAAACTTGTAAAAAAGTCCATGTTTGACACTTCACGTGTGAACATATAACGATCATGCCCATTTTAAATAATTACTCTTTCATTATAACCATGCATGCTACATTATGCTTGTTATTGATAAAACCTTTGCGGGTTTTCTGACCAACTATTTTTCAGCTCACATTGGGTGGAAATTTTGGGATTGGGATTTTGAGATTAGTACCATTGGCACTAATTTGTGAAGATGGGCGTTGAAAGATAATTCTCAAAAAGGGTTACACAGGATTGACTTTTCAGATATGAGGGCACAAACAAAAACTTTTCTTCTCTACTTTCCTTTCATTTCACCTCATTCTCTTTTATTTCTTCCCTTTTTCCTTTTCCTTCTTCTTTTGTTTTGTTATTTTGGTTTTGTTTTTCTTTTTTTCTTTTCTCGTTTCTTTTCTTTTCGTTTCTCTTTTTTCTTTTGGAAAAAAAGGTGAATTCATTTTGGGAGAAGCTGAGATTAAAAGTGCCCAAAGGGAAATTAAAAGTTGATTCTGACGTTTGGTTCTCTTGATATTTTTTTTTATTTCAATCAATTCTCTCTCTTATTTAAGCATAAGATTGCATGCACAATCATAACAAATCTATAATCATGTAAATTAGGTAATCAGACATTCATTAGCACTAAGGGAAAAAGTTACAGCCAAGTATTGTTCAGGGGTAACCATCATTCATCGGTGCTCGAATTCAAATCAGTTTCAACTTGTACTCCAAAACGGTAGAGTTCCTTGAAGTCCCTTATGCCTATGTCCTTCAGTTTGTCAGCTAGAGGTGGAATACATGCCTCTATAGCTATGATAAGCTGGTCAGATTCTGCAGGTCTGTGCTTTATTTGGGCCAACTTTCCTCTCCACCTAGTCAGAAAGCTTGTGAAAGGTTCACCTGATTCTTGAGTTGTATTCTGTAGCTCTTGGAGAGACCTGAAATTGTGAATTCAGCCCATACTGCTTAATAAAGACCATACATAGCTCCTTCCAGTCTTGCTGAACATGTACATCCATAGTGTAGTACCATTGGATAGCAGCTCCTTTTAAGGACAATGGAAAATGTTTGATGATCTGAGCTTTAGACAACTCAGTAGCCTTCATATAGGTGACATACTGCTTAAGGTGCAGGTGAGGGTCGTCAGTACCAGAGTGCTTTTTCATGCTTGGGAATTGGTATTTTGGGGCCAATAATTCTTTCTTCTCCAATTTTAGATCTAGGTTGGTAAAGTTAGGATTGAGCCCATGCTTTTTCATTGCAGTTTGCAGTTGATCCATTTGCCTTTTCATGTCTTTCATCCATTCTAGCTCGATTGTGTCTGCTGGTGCTTTCCCTTTTTGTGGCTTGCTAAGAACGGTTCTAGTTTCAGAATCTTCTTTACTAGCGGGCATCTTCCCTACCATTTGTTGCATGTCATCCCTGATCTCTTTCAAAAGTTTTTTCTTGAAGGATTCAAAATCAAAATTGGAGGGTCCTACCATTCTACTTCCTTGTGAAGTGGTCTCAACTGTTCAAGTGAATCTTTAATGTCAGCGGGCCAAATTCCCTTTGATCTGCTTCTTAACTCTCCTGCTTATGGCTAGGAAGAATGCAATTTTTTTATTTTTTGTTGTTTTTGTTATTGTAAAAGAAATTACAATGTCATGTATGCATGAAATGCATGTTCACCTTAACATTTAAAGAAAGAAATAAACACATATAACATGTAACAAATAAGATAAAGCTCTTCAGTCGATAACTCCACCCTTATTTCTCCTACACGCGTGTTCAATGGTGAGTTTCTTATCCTAGGATTGATGGCCTGGTTTCGATTATCAACAAGGGATATCAAAACCGACGTATGTAAGAAGACTCTCAAAACGTAACAAACAAGTAGTAAATTCTTCAGATAATTCCAAAGTCCATTTCCCTTAGGCTAAGAGTGATATCAAGGGCCCACCCTGTCAAGATCCATTTGCAATGGGCTAAAAATAGGCATGAAAGGCCCATCTTGACAAGGTTCATTTGAAATGTGCTTGGGCTTTATTTGAAGGGTTACTAAATGGCATAAAACACAAGTATTAGGGAAAATCTTAATGAAGGTTACTAAGTCATTACATGAGCTGAGTCTGGATAATAAGTTTCGGCTCCCACAGCTATATACCTCCATCACATCTCCCCACTCAAGGGTCCGTACGACGTGGATAAGTACGTGCTATGAGTGATAATAATCAAATATTCCACTACCAGGTTTGAGTGAAACACAAGTAGCGAAGTATTGACTATTATCGGGTTATTTAGGACTGTTGTGCACATTGTGTGGAAATATGTAGTGAATGCATAAAATGCAAAAGAAATAAAGAAATAATCAAAGATGATAAATTACAAAACACTGGAATCAGTTTCTCTATCCCAGTGGAGTCGCCACTATAGACGGCGGGGTTTAGCGTGCGCCTAATGTTTGGCAACCACGACACTGTGCGGGCTCAGGGCCTGCCAGGAAATACAAAATGGGCTTGTGGCCCATATCGGAGATGGAGTAGCCACTCGGATGAAAGCTGGGACACACTATACAGCAACTGGATTCCACGGAGGTTCCCAGAAGCTGTCATCAGAGATCGGGTTTGGAAACTGGGTATGGGCTTTTGGAATGCCCACTCAACCTTGCGGTTGACCTCCGTTTGTGTTTTGTGTTTTACCTTTAATTATAAAATTATCTCCTTATTTACATGCAAATTACAATTTCCTCCAAACAATAGTCAAATTTTACAATTAAGTCCAGATTTGCACGTTAGTCCAATTTCATGCTTTTTTACCTTGCACTTGTTACAATTAAATAAAAAAAATATTACAAACATTCATGCAAAACAAATGGGGGAAGGGATTAAGGATTACAATTCTTGGTACGATGAAAATATAATAAAATAAAATAAATAAATGCACACACCAAGAAAGGAGGGAGGAGAAATGAATTACATCCCTTTAATCATGCAAAAATAATAATAAGATAAACAAAAATAAATTAATTTCATAATAAAAATCTAAGAACCTATAAGGATAAATATTTGATGATTGAAATCATCAAAATATTTCCTGCAATAGACAAAACATTAATTTCCCAAAAATATATAAATCCTACAAAAACAAAACCACAAAGTTAATTCATAAATCAACTGA
>CATIWK010376150.1:0-12747 GCA_949634005.1 Mallotus japonicus
AAACCTAAACATCAAATTTGCATTTAAGAGTCTAAAAATATTTAAAAAAATATAATTTTACAAATCATTAAATAAATCACTAAAACACATGTTTAATACTATCAATTAATATTTTGAGCTTAAATAAAAACATAAATATTAAATTTATAAAACATAAATTTTATAAACAAATCCCACTTATTTCACCAAAACCATTAATACTAAAAGAAACCTTAAACATCAATTAATACACCAAAATTAACTACTAACCATATACATGCAAAAATAATAAAAATAACAAAATTAAAGTAAGTAAATTCTATTAATTTAAAATCAATAACAATTAATATATTTATATATTTTTATCAACCAAAATCACAAGTATATATAATAATAATTTAAATTACTCAAAAATTATTTTAATAATTAAAATCAAATATCAACAATAATTCAATATCAAAATTACTAATTCACTATAATTTATCAAAAATTCAAACTTAAATAAATAATATATAATTTTCCTAAAATCATCATTAACAAGTATTTTTCTAAAAATTCATAATCAATAAATAAATTTCTAAAAATTTATAATAATCTAGAAAAACAATTAACAATTAGAATTAGCTTTCAAAAGCTAATTAACAACAATTAAAATCAATTAAACAACAGATAAAATTAAAATCCCTTAATTTAATTCAACTAATTAAACTCAAAATCTCAGAAAAAAAATAAATCTGAGATTAAACTTAAATAAAATTTGTTAAACAACCAACTAAACCCAATTAACACAAATATAAACTTAATCAACAATCCATCAACCAAAGGACCAAAAATCAACTTAAAAATCAACCTAATAGCAACCAAAACCTACCTCACAACAAGTCAGAAATTCAGTTGATCCAGACAAGGATCAAGCAAGCAAATCGAAGATCAAACACCTAGGGAGATGGAAGAAGCTCATGGACGTCTTGGACAGCCACCAGAGCTTCAACTGAAACAGCCCTGCATCACCAACTTCGCGCTGACAGCAAAAGAAAGGCAACAGCAGCAAGGCAAACGTCTGAAGGGAGAAGTGAGCTGTCGATTAGCTGAAGGACAGCCTCGCGCAGAAGAGAGTTACGCACAGAGAGAAACGAGAAGCAAGCTGCAGCGAGATGAGGAAGAAGACGATGATGGTGAAGAAGGCTGGCGAGGAACGATGGTGGTGAAGCTGGTGGTCTGCAGGTGATCGAGACGGCGGTCCGGTGGTGGCAGGAGCTTCTGGGTGGCGATGATGGTAGATGGCAGTGGGTAAGGGAAGTAAAGGAGAAGAAAAGAAAGAAGGAAGAGGGGAGAGGAGTGAATTCGGGGAGAGAGAAAGTGTTTCCCTTGTGTATATTTATAATAATAATAATAATAATAATAATAATAATAATTATTATTATTATTATTATTATTATTATTATTATTTAAGAATTTTTTAACCATTAAAACAAATACAATAACATATATATATATATATACACATGTCCACACAAACATGTATATACATAATTATATATAAAAAATTAAGTAAATCATTCAATAATACAACTTATATTATACATTATATATGTATAAAATGAAAACTAATAGAACGTTAATAAAATTAATAATATTTAAAACTATATTTAATATCAAATATTCAAATTAATTAACTAAATAATAAAAATTTCAAATTAATTGACTTTATTAACACTGCAAATCTCACTTTTAAATATTAAAATTTTAATAAAATTTCGGGTCTTAACACTATTGATAATTCAAATAAACTAGGTGTTGAATTTGATAACTTTGGATGTGTTGCATCTTTTGAGACTTTCCCTCAATAGTTCATGATGTAGGTGGTTGAAGAAGAGAACACTCAATGGGCAACATCCTTGAGTGGCATGGAGGATCAGTTTAGTGACATGATAATCCAAGCCATTAGGCCAGATCAACCCACAAGGGTCATTTTGGAGAAACCATTAAAGGAGGTAACTAAAACAATAACGGTTTTACCAATTGAGATTACTGTTGACAGCAAAAAATCCCTCAATGCTTATGGTGGATTCAACTGCAATATTGAGTTTAGGGAGGAATTATTTTGTACGAGACTATACTAAAATGCTGAATCTAAATAGAGAAGTGCTTGAATATTGATTTTTTTATGAAGTCTAATTTTTATCCTTTGAAGAATACCAAAGAAAGTAAAGTTGAAAAAATATTTCCCACTATGTGAATGAAAGTTAAGTATTTCCCACTATGTAGAAAATGAAAGTTAAGTAAATGAAATAAATGGTTGGCCTCTAGCTCGAAATTTACCACTTAGTGATAATATTTTGCTTTTTGAGTTTTGAAAGTTAGCTTGATAACTACTACTTTAAATAAATAAAGTTTGAATTTTGCGAGTTTTGGTGTGTTAATATTTGATGTTATTTTCTTTAGTGTTTGAATAAGTACTGCGAATAGTGATGTGTTTCAATAGCATAACGATTGAAGATTGGACCTTTTTATAATGCGTGGCCATGGTGTATGTGTGGTAGTGTGGTCAGAGAGTTTATAATGGATATTTGGTATTAACTATGCATTTTATTGATTCTAATTAGGTTCTACAAAAAAGGGTGTTGGATTTTTATTTTATGCCACCTCAATATATATAGTGGTGTGGTAATAAGTGAAAAAATTAATTCAATTTTATCTAAATGGGGAATAGAAAAGAAAATATTTTGTATGACATTAGATAATGTTTCATCTAATGATGTTTTTATTGGGATATTAAGGGAGCAATTGAATGCAAGAAAAACACTTGTTAGTGGAGGTGCATAGTCTTAATTTAGTTATACAAGATGGTTTAAGGAAAATTGACAATTGTATTAACAAAATTAGAGAGAGCATCAAGTATGTTAGAGGGTCCCAATCAAGAAAGCAAAAGTTTTTGGATTGTGTGAAGTAGTTAGGATTCAATGCAAAAAAAGACTTGAGGTAAGATGTTCCTACTAGATGGAACTCCATATTTCTTATACTTGAGAATCCTCTTTTTTATTGGCTTGTTTTTTGTCATTTATAATTGAGTGATTCTAACTATAAAAATTGTCCAACTCTATATGAATGGGAAACGATTGAAAAAATTAGCATATTCTTATCTATTTTGTTTATGATAACACTTGCGTTTTCTTGGGGTCAAGGTATCCAATGGCTAATTTGTACTTTCCTTCTATTTTCATAGTATATTTGACTTTGGTTGAGAATGTGAAGTCAAGTGATGATTATAAGAAAAAACGACTAAATTGATGATGAATAAGTTTAAGAAATATTGGTCTAGTTTTAGCTATTGTTGTGATACTATATCCTCAATATAAAATTTATTTTCTGGAATGGAGTTATAAGTATATGGTAGTAACTCAATAGAGTTTGCATAAGTTTCATCAAAGTTGTTTTCTAGTTTTCAATGAATATGCTACTAGTGCTTCTTCATTGACATCATATACTCACAAATTAGTGAACAAGTCTTATCATGTACAAGAAATCGAGGAGAATTCATTTACCTTGGGGATTAGCATCAAATTTAAGGTAATATTTTTTCTACACTTTTTTTTTTCTTTATGGTTGCTTTTTTTTTTTCTTGTATTTTGTGTAATTCCTCAGGATTTTGACAATTTTCAAAGTAAGAATTTTGGGTCTTTTCACCAAAATGCATAATTGGAGCAATAACCAAGAGTAAATAAGACATCAAATTTAGATGTTTTAGAGTTTTAGAAAGTAAATCAATTTAGGTATCCTGAACTTGCTTCTATAGCTCATGATATTCTATAATTTCAGTGTCAATTGTTGCATCTGAATCTACTTCTAGTGCAAGCAGAGGAGTTCTTGATCAATATACAAGCTTAGTCAAACCAAAAATCGTCTAAATACTAATTTGCACAAGAGATTGGATATTTGGAGAAATTGGTAATATATTTCTCTTACTTTTATTTTATTTTTTTGCTCAAATTTACCTAATTATTAATTGTATTTTCTATTTATATGTGGTGTAAATGATACAGGGTTAAAACACCTCACAAAAAGATATTATAGCATTGGATATCAGCAAGGATTCTAGTCTTTATATTCAAGACTCTAACTCTGAAAGTGTGAATAATTTTATATTTTTTCAATTTATGTTTGGTTTTTTTTTTTGGAAACTTTATGTTTGATTTTATCATATTGAGACGTTGGTTTTAAATTGTTGTCGTTGGTATATCTATTGAGATGTTGGTTTCTTTACCTGAAAATATGAATATACTGTAGTTGTATTTTATTATTTTACTTGAAAATAATGTGTCAATTAACACATTTATGTATATATCTAGGTGGAAAGATCAAGAGTTAGAAGAAAATTGGAATTAACATTGTTATTTTATATGTTGTTGGCCAATTTGACATATTGTATGGAGTTTAAAATATTGTAATGATATTTAGAATTTGTATGATTGTTTAAACTTAAAATTATTATTTAGAATTTGCAAGTTTATTATTATTATTTTTTTGATATTTTATAATTTCATGGTAAAACATGTTAAAACATATTAAACGTGTTTTTATCATGTTTATAACATGTCTAAACACATTTAGATCTATATAGATTAACATAGGTTACATAAGTTATATCGTGTAACTTATTTATTAAATATATCTGTATTTAAATTTATAGATTTAATATAATTAATTAAACGAGTCATATTCGATTAGACCATATCTGTACTATTATTATATTTGGACATGATTCGTGTATGACCCATTAGCACGAATTGCAAGCACTAACTGTAAGATCTACCCGCTTATGGATAAGATATTTAACGAAAGAAAAGGACATGCCTTGCTATATAAGCAAGGGACTTTCCACCTTGACACGGCCAATGTTAAAATAGCAAATAATTTGGCTATATAATTTGGTCAAATTTATGTTTAATTAAAATAGCAATTATATCTTCATCACATGTTTCACATGGGAGTAAATGCGGTTCAAAGGAATTCAGAAATTTAAAAAAAAATTATTTGAGAATTTTAAAAGTAAAATTTTAATATTATATATATTCAATTTAAAAATTTTTAGTATCATTTTATTTTTCAAAATAATTTAATATGTAGATTTGACCTTTTTTTGGAACGAGTCGATACAATATGATTTAAAATAAATAGTTGGGACTTTATATAGTTTCAAAATTAAACAACTATGTTTTGATATATTTAAATTATAATTAATTCTCAAAATATAAAACAAAAATAATTTGTTTGAAGTATAAATAAAAATACAAAATTAATTTTCATTGAGTTTAAAACATATTTTGACAAAAAAAATCTCCAGATATATATATTTTTTATTAAATTAGTGTTGTTAGATATTTCAGTATGAAAATTTCAATTAATTGATTACATTTTGTTATAATTTAATTTCATATATTTAACACAATAATAGTTATATGTGGTGTAATTTTTTAATTTATAATATATTTTATACATACACACATATTTTCAATACTAGATTCAATTCTCAATTCAAAGATTTAAAAAGATTTAAAATCATATTAAAATGTTCATCTAATCCGGTTTGGATTAGTTCAAAATTAAAGTTATGTGGTCCGGTATAATATTAATACTATTTGATTTGGTATTTTTTTCATTCTATACTTGGTCCTAATTTCACACATCTATACTGTCTATAGTTAGTATTAGAATATGAATAACTTCTGTATGTAATATACTGTCTATATTTGTATATATGGGTTAAATATTTTGGTAGTCACTGAACTTTATACTTATTTTATTTTGGGTATTAAAGTTCAATTGGTTTCATTTTGCTAACCAAACTTCGATTTAAATGTCATTGATCGATCACCTGGTGGCGTTTTGCTGATGTGGCAATCGGACTTGGAATATTCAAGAATATTTGCCACATCAGCATGCCAACTTAGATTGGTGACTGAAATGAAACCAATTGAAGTTTGGTACCCAAAATGAAATAAATGCAAAGTTGGGTGATCACAGATATATTTAACCCATTAATTAACCATGTCAAGAAATTTATTTGACCTATATTAAAAAAATTATATTTAACCCATTAATTAACCATGTCAAAATGAAAATAGAGAATTTACTGATAAAATTAATATTAAATTAAATATTAATAAGAGTTAACTACTTTCTACCAATAAAATTTAAAATATAGTTATTTTTCTATCACCTTTAATTAATATAAGATATATAATTTAAACATAAACATAAACTATTATATAATTTATTAAATCAAAAGTTGATTAATAAAAAATTTGAATATTTATTTATTTATTTATCGAAAAAGTGCCTATTGATTGAGTTCAAAAATTTTTTAAAAAAATTCATGTATCAAATTGTATAAATATGATGTCATTATCAAAATATAGGTTAATAATGAGTCATAAGGGATGACCTTCTAGTTTAATGTTGTATATATATAATAATTATTATTATAATTATAAAAATTAAAATAATAATAATTTTATAATATTATTAAATTATTAATAAATTTCTAATAATTTATATTATATTACATTAATAAATGAGATTAAATTATATCATAATAAATATATAATATCATGCTGATTATAATTATAAGATAAAAAAAATTATTCATTATATGTTAGGATTAAATATGATGATGGTCACCCAACTATAAATTTATTTTATTTTGGATACTAAATTTTAATTTGTTTCATTTCAGTTACCAATATGAGATGCTGAGTTGGCATGCTGACATGGTGAATATTCTTTGAATATTCAAAGTTCGATTGCTACATCAGCAAAATGCCACCAGGTGACCGGCCAATAACACTTAAATCGAAATTTGGTTGCCAAAACGAAACCAATTGAACTTTAGTACCCAAAATGAAATAAGTATAAAGTTTGGTGACCACCGAAATATTTAACCCGAATAACTTTGGTATGTAATTTTTGGTATTTGTATATATTTTGAATTAGGTAAATTGGCATAATAAATTTAAACATAAGTATCAATTGTAATTTTATTTCAATCTTTTAATTTTGAAGAAAAATTTTCAATTTAGTTAATTATTTACAATTTAATACAAATAGTTAGTTAGTAAATTAAAATCAATGAAAGATGCTGATGTAACATTTATGAAATGTCAAATTCACCATTTTTAAATTGTAAAATATAAAGTTATATTAGTATTAAATATCAAAATGTTTGCAGTGTTAAATAATTTTGCCACAATTTTAAATTTTGATAAATATTTTTTAATTCAAATATATTTTTCAAAATAAAATAAAAAGCATGGTGCGAAGATAAAAACAGTAAATTTACTTTAGATGAATTTATAAATTTATGAATGATATCACCCTAATAAATTTAAAATTATATATGTAAAGTAAGATATATATATATATATATTTTTTTTTTGAAAACTATGTACAGTAAGATATTAACAAACAGTTTTCATATTTTAAAATTAGAATTTTTAATTGATCTTAAATAAACAAATTATTGAGAAATTTATAAATATTCAAATTTTAAAGAGTAATAAAATTTCTATTTTAAAAATATAAATAAATTAAAAAGTAATGCAAATGAAAATCATTTACAAATATATATATATATATATATATATATATAGTAAGCCAATACTTTTTATTCAATTTTATGCTAAAATTGCTAAAATTTGGCTAAATTAATTAAAAAAATTTCATCAAAATCCAAAAATCGAGATAAATTTGTCAAAAATTATAAATTTTTGAATTTTTTATGCTAATATAGTATTACAACTTAAAAACTTTATAAAAATCATGCCAGCATTTTTATTTGCTTTTAACCAAATAATTTTTTATAGAAAAATTATCAAACATTGAATAAATTCTATGATTTTAATTAAAATTAAAATTAAGATAAAGTTATAAAAAGCACAAATGTTTAAAAATTTTATACCACTACCACCTTTAAACCACGATTTGGCTACATGTGAAGGTAAACGTAAGACTCTCAATTATTTTCTTTTCTTGTAAGATCAATATATGTGTAGGTGGTGGGGTTTAGTGCGCGCCTAAGCGTTGACAATCATGATACTGTGTGGGTTCAAGGTCCACTAGGAAATACGAAATAGGTTTAGAGCCTAATTAGAGATGGAGTTGTCACCCGGATAAAAGTCGGGATACACTTGTACGGCAACTGGATTCCACGGAGTTCCCAGAAGCCATCATTAGAGAACGGGTTCGGAAACTGAGTATGGACATTTGAATGTCCACCCGACCTTGCAATCGGCCTCCGTTTATGTTTTGTGATTTATTACCCTTAATTATCCGATTATTTCCTTATTAACATGCAAATATCGGTTGCCTTCAAACAATTGATCAAGTTTTACATTAAGTCCAAGTTTGCACATTATCCATGTTTCATGCTTTTAGTCCGTCATTCATGGTGAAAGATAGAATTAATTTACAAACATACATTCCAAATGAATAGGGGAGGGATTAGAGATTACAATTTTAGCACAATTAATACAACAATGAAACCCTTCAAGAACTAATTAAGACGGTGTACAAATTAGTGGTAAGAACCACTCTTAGGAATCCCTACAAAACAAATGATCATCCTTTCCCACAAACCGAGAATTTGGTTGATTAGTTCAAATCCAATAAAACACGAATAATAGTTCAAATATGGACAAATGTATGAGTAAACATGGTACTTTCACTAATATAATGCAAAAGTAGTGTAATCATGCATAAAATAACAACATAACAATATGAACTATGAATAAAAAGCATGTAAAGGCTGTACAAAAAGGGGAACAAGGCGTCTGCTGCCCTGTCCGCCTTCTGGTCAAGTGGCGATCGCCTGATAACTAAGAGGCGACCGCCTCTTTAAGGAGGCGGTCACGCCCTCAACAGGCAGGATAGACTCTCAAACCAACATGTTTTACTTCTACTCTAAGCAAGCTATACATGCATATATCCAGAACTTAAAACCACCCTAAGACTTCAATAAATTACATCAAAATCATGCCATATCATAAATAATTCACATTCAAAGCATAGATCAACAAATAAGCAAGAAAATGAGCAAACTAACTTATAACTTTGATATGTAAAGACAAAGTAAGAATTGTTATTAAAATAGAAGCTTTTTCAAAGTAGCTTGCCCTCAGAGATTGGATGGTGAGCTTGATATTTGCTCACATGCAAGAAAACACCTTCTTCTTCTTTAAGAAAATCTACTTGCTAGGCTTGGTTTCTCCTTCCTCTTCTAAAAATGTTCCCCCCTTCTCTCTTAGAGCTCTCAAGTCTCTCTTCTCCAGCAAGCCAAAAAGTCCTCCTTCTCCTCTTTTTTTTTTTCTTCCCTTTTAAACAACTAATCTTTGCCACACCTACCCTTTCCCATCACCCCTCTTTCTCTTCCCCCTAAGTCCTCTTTAATCCACTCATTTTCCCCTTAAAAACTGGTATTTTGAGTGCTAGAGCAAAGGGTGAGGCGTGGGCCCACCATTTTCTGCCATTTACATGCTGCATTTAATGCAGCATGCAAGTGGCTGCCGAAGTGGCGATCGCCTACTCGAGGAGGTGATCGTCACTTGGCTAGGAGGCGATCGCCTCTTTGCTAGGAGGCGATCGCCTCCTTAGCCTGGGCCTGCAATGGGCCAATTGGGCCAGAGTATTTGGTTTGGGTCTGGATGAGCTTGGCTTTCTAAGTCCATTTTTAAGGAATTCTGGGCTTCTCTTGTATTCAAATTCTCATTCTTATCATCGGGTCTTGTTGTGGGCTAGCTAAACCGAACATCCATAGTTCGTCCCCTATCGTGGGTAGATCGGACCGAATGTCTACAATATATTTTATTAAAAAGTCTGAATCATTCTAATTCATGTTAAGAAATTACTTTTAAGAAAAAATGGTCCCATTTACTCTTAATTATAGGTCATTTGAAAGTTGAATAAAATTGAAAAAAGTTGAAAAACTAAAGTAATACAAATAAAAAGATATAATTATTTAAAAAATTGATATATAATTGAGGATAAATGGCCTCAACTATGGATGAGACCATTTTTCCTATTTTTAATGAATGAGTTTTTTACTTAAAAAAAAAAAAAGAAAAGAAAAGGAGAAAGAACTTTTACTGTTTAAACAATATTGTATTAAATTATTGGATGTAAAATATAATTTTTAGGTGTCGTATATTTAATCAATGTTATTGGATGTCTTACACACAAGCGAGTCGGGAATTTTCTTTTTCTTATTTGACATAAGAGAAAGTTAATGGAAAGTGCAATAGGCTTTACTCCCTTGACTAGGCGGCAGATTTCACATCAATACGCTTTATTGTATTACAGTCAAAGCTGGCGGAAAATCCACGAAACTTGCCATTCCTTTTCCTTCCTTGCACATGAAGATAATCAACACTAATAGAAGCCTCACCTATAAATACACAGAGATCCACATTCAAAGCTCATCAATCAGACACCTGCCCACCAAAAAATACATAACCTCATAAGTCTTCTGTTTCTTATTCTTCAGCTCAACAGAGAAGACTGATCACTACTTGTACTTCACAAAAACAACCAAGAAAAGCAATTTAGATACTGATTAGAAGAGAGAAACAAGAAACATGGTTCATTTCTCATCCTTGTTCAGCTGCTTTCTACCTTCCTTGTCTTCACAAGTTTCAGATGATGCAGAAGTGTCCAGCAGCATCAAAGTGTCTAATGCAGAAAAACTCAAAAGCAAATCAAAATCATCAAGTGCTCCCATAATAGTTTCTTACTTTCCAGTGAACTCATACATGTCAAGGTTATAGCAAGTTATTTTCGAGCATTCAGGTGATCAACTGGGGTCATAATATGGTTCTTCCAAGCAATTTTGAACTATGACTTCGGAGCTATCATGGCAATTACATATGAGCACTGATAAAAAAAAAAAATCTCATGAATGATTCATGAATTGTTCCTTGGAAATGTATATAGTGGTGTGATTTATCTTGTTTTATTTTAATTATTTGATCTGGTGATTATGCTAGAATTTACATGATTTCTTTGTTATTAATTTGGTTATTTTGTAGCAATAAAAAAATCTAGTCCTTTTTTTTTTTTCCGTGCAAAGGACAAATGTTCAATTTATTACTTTATGTGATTAGTTTCTAGCCACTTTTATCCTATCCTTGGATTTTTTTAACAACTGGAGATTATATATATATATTGGCGCATCAAGACCAAAGCTATTTTGAATATCTCTAATCTGAACCCTCGACCGACTTCAAGTGCCTCCACCATGCCCAACTAGACTTCATTGGCATCCTATCCTTGGATTTGTGAAAAATAAAAAAGGAAAGGAAAATAAGAAAAAAATAATTTTTTATAGTTAAAGAAGAAAAGAAAAATAAATAACGAAAAAATGTCTATTAATTTTCACCTAAAATTGACTCTTCATTCCAAAATAGAGAGAGAGAGAGAGAGCGAAGAAAGTAAAAGAAAAGAATAATAATTAAGGATAATATCAAGTGTTGCGAGTACTTATGGATATAGTAACATCGATATTCGTAATATTTACCTTTTTGTTCTTCTATTTTTTTTATAATTATATTATTTAAATTTTTTTAAAAAATTATTTACATGCTATAGATGTCTAAATCCTTATACGATAGGTTTATCCATGTGCACTTTAGATTTTAAATTTTAAAAAATTAAAAATTAAAAAATTAAAATTTTTTAAAAATTAAAATTTAAAAAAAATTAAGAAGTGTATAATAATTATTGACACGAGTACCGATATCACTGCAGATGTCGCCATTTGTGAGGTGTATTATCGTCCAATAATTAAATATATAATTCAAATGTTAAAGATAAAAAACTTAAATAACAACCTTATCTGCACAAACTCCAACCCTACGATCAATCATTCGTTTCTATTATTAACACATGAAAAATCCTCTTTGGTAAGATTGAGCTTTAAATCTCAATTAGAAGAATTCTTCTATTAGTCTTTTATTTTTATTTTTTAAAAAAAATCTATTTTACTGTTGAAATTTAATCACTTAATTTACGACAAAAAAAAAAAACATTTGTCAAAGCAATGCAACTAGAAATTAATCTCCAAATTCTGTTACTCTATTTGTGGGAGACATTATATAATAGTTTTAATCTTTAATTAATTAAAAAGTTAAATGAATAAAAATTTAATATTTAATTAAATGATAAAAAAATTAAAATTCAATAGAACATTGATAAATTTTAAAGGACTTGATATGATTAATTTGATCTTTTAACTCATAAAAAATTAGAATTATTATAAAATTTTCCTAACCGGTCATTCCCAAACCGCCATATATGAACATAATAGAATATGCAAGTTTGATATTTTACCATTTTCCTTTATTAATTCTATTATCTAAAGAATATGTTCTAAAAAAAATGAAATAAAATAACTTAATAATTATCATCATAAGTTGGAACAAGTCAAAATTTATGGATAGTTACATTTTGCGGCAACACACAATGTATTCTAAATTATTTGCTTGGTCATTAGGAAACTTTGAGTTGCTTTCTTACTACGTCACTCTCACTTACGTCACCAGATGCTAGCGTGTTCGTTACTCTTTTGCCTTTGTCTTTAAAAAAAAACACACGTGTTGGCTAAATAATACTGGAGAAGGTGAGTGGAAGCAGCAGTAGACTTTCCTGATATTTTGTTTACCCTGGCGGCTTCGTCCTAGAAACTTAAATTTTCTTTCCTTGCAGGATCATAGTAATGCA